>JAGFMF010011671.1:2578564-2600202 GCA_019455555.1 Galemys pyrenaicus
CCCCTCCCTGGCCGGCAGCAGGGATCGAACTCATGCTGCAGTGGCTGCGGTTTGCTTCATAGTGCGTTGTTTAACCCACTGCGCCACCAGGGAGGCCCTGATTCAATATTTTAAAATAGTTAAATATGTTTAGTGATTCCCTATTTGAATTCCAAACTCTGTAGCATAGTAAATGAGGTTCTAACTAGATCTATCAAATCCCTCATATACCATCTTACACAGTAAAAATTAGGGATAATTGCCTCTTGTAATTCTCTAAGTACGCCTGCTCTCTAAAACCTTTGGGGTTTTGTATACTTGAATAAATCACTTTACTTCAAAATTTTACTTGCTTACTAAGTAGAAATTGAAGGTTACTTTCTTATCATGAAATAAATAAACTTAATATTAAATCCATTAACTGTTTAAATACTACTACCTTAAGCTAATTAATAAACTATCCCTGCCCCCAAAATTGCTTAATATACTCTGACTGATGAACCCTGAGACTTTTCCATTTGTGAACTCTCTTAACTTCCCAGGGATGATTCTACACTGCATCCTCCATTGTATAATTTTCAAGTTTGTTTTTAAAGAAAATCATTAGTCCTTGAAAATAATATAATCTTGTCTTTTTTTACTCTGTAAAAAGTTCCTTTTTAAAATAAAAAAATATACATATAAATTTCAGTATCTCATAGTAATATTCTCTAAGAAGAACAGGTGATTTTGAGAATTATTGTAAAATGGCAACCATTTCTATCACATTCCAGAAAATATAAAACAAGGAAGTTAAAATATCTAGTTGTATTGAATTTTTTCCCTTTGATTTTGACTCTGTAATCAGGAATTGGTTACTGGATGAATGATGTGAACTCAGTATGAATCTCTCTATGAATCTTCTTATGTGAAGCATCATAATGATGTCTGACAAAATCAAAGTTCATACATCAGTCTTCTGAAATTTTAGAATATCCATTCCAGGTACTATTTTTATATTTTTAAAGTTTCTATACCACCTTTCTCAGTCTTCTAATTCCACCCTGCACCTGCTATTAAATTTGAGTTAGTGACTTAATAGCTATGTGCTTACCTATTATGACGATTAGCAAGGTAAGCATCTTCTTTGCACTGGTGACATGCTTTGGTAAGCATGTACTATGAATTACTTCCACAGATAATTGGTCTTGATAGTGCCTATTGCCATAAAAAATGGATTAAAACCAACAACTCTGAAATTAAAATTGAAATGTAACCAGTTATTTCACATATCATTTATAATCACCATTTTCTGGGATTGCAGTTGGCATTTAGCATATTTGAGTGTATTATCAAAAAAACACACATCTTAAAACTATGTTATTGTAAGAATTTTAGCAAGATTTTTCTATGATTGTGTTTAGCTATTTATAATGATTTCTTTGAAAATGTTTTTCAGTGAAAGTGATTGCAACCACAGACTACTGCCATATTGAGAACTGTTTACAAATTTTTACATATTTTTGTAATTATTGAAGTAACATAGATTTGTTTGTATTTTAGAAATATGGATAGGATCTCCTACTCCAGGTGTTGTTACCACACCATCCTTCCACCAAAACACCATTATTTCTTGAAAGTCTTATGCCACTTACAAAGTGTATCCAATCTGTTCATCAGATTATTGATTAAAAAGCCCAATTTCTGTAAAAGGTCATTAATTCTTCCCAAATGATTGCCAAAACAGATCTCTAGCCTTTTGTTTGACTCCATTATGCATTCTTGATTTTTGTTATAGAGCACATTTGAGAATCTCTGCTGTTCAATCTCAATCAAAGAGACTGCAAAAAACAACTACTGAATGTGGAAATGAATATGATGATCATGTAGTCCACACACTCTTTTGTGTTATACATTTTACTCCTAACTGAAACAGACTTGGCCTATGTTTTTTTCAGTTCCTTGTTGATTAGCTTTGATTAAGTTTGAACTCACCATTATGTCATTAACCTGTACTAAAAGGCCTTAGAAAAATCATATGAAATTCTTATTGTATTGGAAAAAAAGTTGTGTTGTTAGAGATGCCTTTAATTTTGTGATACAAATACCCTCAAATCTGTTGTCATTGTTGGTTATCCTTTGGACCCTGAGTCTTTTTTACTGTTGTGTTTATCTTTCATCCTCTATCCTTAGGAAATTTACAAGCAAATGTATACCCCTATTTTTCTATAATGCTGGTATTGTATTTTCCTTTATGTGTTAATCTATCACTTTAATACTGTTCTTGCTATAAGTTTACTTTCACTAAAATACACATTTCTGATACTTTTTAAATTATTTTGATAGTCCATAAATTTGTTAAGTCACAAAAATCAATGAAATAAGTTAATAGGGTCCTTTTGATTGTTAGAGTAATTTCATGAAAGAAAGTATACATTTGGTCAACTTCTCTAAAACTATGGTATAGTCTTACTAGTTTTATATGTATTGATATATATATACACATATATTAAACTTATAATTGGACAAACTGGGTCTCTAGGAATGTTGTTTCATAGTGATTCTTTAGTATGGGGGAGACTTCTATTGAATTAATTTTGCCATTATCAACAAAAGAATTGAGATATCATATATTAAAGTCTTTTTTTGAGCAGTGAAATGAAGCAGATCATCAAAAAATCATTTTTTATTATATTTAGCTCCTTAATTTAACATAGTTTATGCATAAAATGATTATAATCTAAAAGGAAGGTTCCTATTCTCTAAATCAGGAGTTCATTATTTAGTCATTTTCTACACCAATACATATTAGTAAAGCTGATAAAGAAAATACAAGGATAGCATAAAAGTTGATTACTTTGAACATGAGTTTACATTATATGTAATCACTGACTTTTATATACAAACTATTATGACATGTCTTTAAATTATTTTTAAGATAATTACTGGTAATCAATGTGCATTATTTTTATACACAGTATATGCAATGCTAAATCCCTTTCTGTTAACGTCTTCCTTCTCTCGCTTCTTTTTTACTTTTCATTGACTTTTATTAAAGTAACTGGAGCTAGCTAAAATTTTAGATAAGAATATTTTTCTCCTTTTCTGAAAATTAGAGTCCATTCATCAAGATAAGCAAATAGACTGCATAGTGTGTTATGATAAATATTAACATACATGAGTCCTAGAGGAAAGAATTTCAATTAATGCTGAGGTAAGAAAAAGTAAATGAAAACTGTCTTGAAGAAGTGAGGGCTAAGCTGAATCTTGAAAATAAACAAGTATTTGGCTGTCAAATGTGTAGTGAGGTCTCTATGAATGGTCTCAGCAGCAAGAATATGCATAGTGAGGCCTCATTTCTTAAGAGTTTGGAATTAAGGTAGACTTGGAGTTAGATAAGGTAAAGTTTAGGGTAGAAAAACCCTGGCCTATTTTGTCATACAGCTAAGCTTCATCCAGCCAGAAAGGAAACACCATGATCACATTTGTGTTTCAAAAGATATGTCTGCTAGCGATGTGATTAAAAATAAACTTAAAGCAGGGAGTAGAGGATATGTGTAAATATAATTACAAGATTGTAATATAAACATTAAGAAAACACAACAGAATAAGAGCATGATGTAACCAAGAGAAGATTGTAGCAGAGAGTGTTACATGAAAGCATTAGATTTGATTTCAGAATAAATTAGTTCCTGAGTATAGTCCAGTTTAATACGCAGTCTTGGGTAGGGAGACTCTCCTGGTGTGCAAAGGAGGTTCACTAGATTTAGGGTGTCACAGGACTTTATGATGCTTTATTTTTTATTTGGTGTCCATAAAAGCACACAGAATAATTGTAGGGTCTTTCTGAAATGGTTGCTATATGACAGTTATGAATAAAGGTAGAGTAGAGAGAAGAACTATTCAATCCCAGTAGCCTCAAATGATAGGTTATAGTTTGGGGCTAAAGGAATAATAATTCTCATAGAAACCTAAGAGAGTTATATAAAAATCATACAGCCATGATAGTTGGTAAAATGAGCAATCTCTTTCATGAGTGTTATTTGTTTGAGAGAAGGTTCAGAGGGCCCAGTGAAAAATTTTAGAAATTACATTAGATTTGGGAGATCAACTGAAGAGAAAAAGCTCAGAAGTAAATGTGATAATGATAACCAGAAAAGACAGAGATTAGAAGGTATTTCTAACATGAACTCTAGATCTTGAGGTAAATGACTACAGAATGATGACAGATGACTATGTCCAGAATATAAACAGAATTTAAATGGACCAGTCATATGCAAGAAAACTCCAATTAAAATATAAACAGAATTTATATGGACCAGTCATATGCAAGAAAACCCCAATTCAAAGAACAAAATACCTAAACATGTTTTAAACAAAGCACATAGACACAAATCATCTAAAATATATAAATATGTGCTTAGTATCATTACTCATTATTCATCATTGCTCATGCATAGTTAAATCTCAATAGGTGATATTAAACACTCATCAAAATAATCAAAATTAAATAATGAAGAAAATTAAAAATTCTAAGCTTTGGAACAAATAAGAAACAATCTTTTTTTTTTTTAATGCATTGCAAGTAGGAGAGTAAACTGATTCAACAATGTGCAAGATAATACTGTTATTATATTGTCTGCATTTCAATACTGCTTTTTTCTTGAGTGCTGTGACATGAGGAAAGTTAGTAACTATTTTTTACATTTAGAAAATGAAATTTAATGATTTAATTCATGGAAATTGCTTATAACTATACCTACTACCATAAGTACTCAGTAAATATTGTAAAATATTACTGTTATTTTAAGCTTTATATTGGAAATAAAGGAGTGATGTTCAACCTTTTAATAAAAAAAGAACTATGCATTAAACAAAGTGTAAAAATATTATAAAAAGAAAAAGCTAAACATATTTAATATAGTTATATGAGACCATTATTAATAAATAAGTAGAACCACTATTAAAATTATCCTCAATATTTTGATGTATATTTTTGACATTTGCAATTAAACTTAAGATATCAATGACATCTACCTGAAACCACAAATGATATTATGAAGTATTTATAATATTACATTTGCACTTTTATCAATGGCGTCATAATATCTCATTAAGCAAAGACTTTTTAACTTTGTTGAAAAAATGTTTAAATCTATCTATCTATCTATATCTATCTATCTATATACTTATTTCCAATTCCTTATAAATAACACCTTGGTGAACATCTTTATTAAGAGTAGATTATCTTGGCTATACTCTAATACATATAGAAATAAATATATTCAATTTTTCCTTTATATTATTTTATACTACAGATGAGTCAGATTTTATATTTATTTAGTTATTTCTGTACTATAAACAAATGTCCAAATCATAGTCCTAGCAATTGGTATGTTTTCTGAAACCAAGAATGTGTTTTATAATAATTTACTAATTATCAAAACAACTAAAACATAGATGATTACTTTATCCTATATCTAAACAGAAAATATTCTGAATATGTTAAAAATAGTAATCATTGGAATGAAGTGAGATGTTGTGAAATAGTATGTTGAACATCATGTTCTCTTTGGACCAATTATGTATTCTTCCTGAAATATTTTCTTGTTACATTATTCTATATTACCTCAAATTAATTTGTAAGAATAGCAACAAGATAAATAATAAATTTTAACTCAGAGAAAGACAACCAAATCTATTGAGGAAATATAAAGTCTAAATATATTCTTAAATTGGGTTCAAATGGTTCCAATTCTCTTTCTCCTCTTCCCTGTGACTGAAAAATTGGCTAAGTTGTGTTCTTGCTGAAGCAACAATCTACATATCTCTACGTATAACACCCTCAGAGAACCATATGTCTATATTAACTTCTCCTCTTCTTCTGAGGAGAAGTTAGTCTTCCACGATTATAAGAATTTTACTAAATTATGCGTTGTAGTATGGTGATTAAGTCTTAAATAGCATAGAATATGTTAAAACTTGCCTTAGAGCATGTGTTTAAACAAGTCATTACTCCTCAGCTATGTCAGAAGGTCTGTTAGTGAGTGGAAGTGTGTGTGTGTTTTTCCTCACAGTCCAAGTAATATGGGCTTTTTCCTTCCTCTCTGTCACTTAACTCTAACTTGCACCAGTTAATAATGACAACCACAGTACTAAACACCAGCCAATTAAAAAAGGGAGGGAGATGTTTAAATCTTTGTGATTGTGAAGTTACGATTCTGAATTCTCTGTAGCCGTATTTCCTGTACTAGTTATAGAGCTCACAGAAATGTAGAGGCTGGTCTAGAGGTGTGAACAGTTGGCTAAGGATATATCTTGCTGCACTGAACTTTGGATTTTATTTAATATTCAGATGCTTCACCTTTCTTTTCACTAATCCCTTTAACTTTTAACAATAGCAACTGAAATTATCTATTTTTTGATACCCTTTACAAATTATATACTGTGGGTTTGTGCCTATGTAATTTTCTTTTTTCCTAAAGAACGAGGACAAAGCCCATTGTCAGTGCTCAATAAATGTTTCATCAATGTCATTACTTAATATTCATTTAATTAATATTCATTATAGATCAATTCATAATTGTCATCATAGTAATGATAGGCAAAAGGAATCTCATTTTCCCCATATTTTGAAACCTAATTCAGTTTCAATTTCATGGTATTATTCATAAAACATAGCTGCTTTTTTTTCTATTTATTCTATAAAATCTGTAGAGTAAAATCTGAACATTTCTTTATTTTTTCCAGTACTCTTTATGCATATATGATTTAAAGAGACACAATATGTATATCCTTTGGACAGGGTCTAATCTAAGATAAAAGTCTATATATTATAGCTAACTGTATTTGTTTTTCTTATAAGAATGTGACATTTATTTTTAAAAAGTAAAATAATTCTATAATTTTCTATGATATTTTATGCATAAAGTATAGCTAGTTATACTTTATACTAGTTACTTTATACTAGTTTTACTAGCTATACTTTATGCATAAAGTTTACCTAGTTATAGCTAGAGCAAGTTATATAATCTTTGAAGGTAACAAACTGTTCCCTGTTGATTTTGTCATGATTTATTATAAAGCAAAAATAAAAAAGACTATTATGACATAAGTTGGAAGTTAGTTGAAAATCCAATATAAATACAAATCATGTAGCCAATAATTAACATTATTTATAGGATTAAACACATTTAAGGCCCTTCCTGGTGGCACAATGGATTGAGCAATGCACTATGAAGCAGACTGTAGCCACTGCAGTACTAGTTTGGTCCCTGCCGCCGGCCAGCGGGGGAACCCACATGGCACAGCAGACCTCTCCTGCCTCGCCTGCTGCTCCCCTCAGCAGTGTGTTTCAGTTAATCTGCCTGTTCTGTTCCCCATTCTGTCTCTGGTGGATCCTCTCACCGCCCCCACACACCTCTGACTTGTACCCCAGTGCTTGTATGCATAAATAAACAAAATCTTTAAAAGAATAAAAACATTTAAAATTGATATCTTCTTAAATTGACTCAAATCAATGAGTATTATATATGTCCTGATCAAAAGTATCGGAGATTATATATTAATGAGTTGTTATTCAACAATTTATTAACAAAAATATTCAAAGTAATTTCTATACAATAAACAACAATGTAAAAGTTAGGTTTGTATCGAAATTAGGTTAGACTTAGAAATTCATGTTACACTATTCTAAAAAATTGAAAAATGTCATTTTCAGACTTGTCCCTGTTTTAGTAGCCTGAAGAGAAAGTGGAAAAGGGAGACTTAAGAGTGTTCACATTAAAACAAATCATTCACTGTGAGGAAACACTTTGCATTGTTATTCTTGCTACTCGTATCTGAGACTTTCTTTCATGTAAAATTGGTTTATAGGGAGCTACACACGTAACAATACTGCTGTAATCAAGGTAGTAGTGTTTGTCTTCTGTAGTTTTGCTTTCTTATAACAGCTGTCAATATAGACTAATGGCTTTAGGCCAATCCAACCTGCATTTTAGTATAAGTAAGTCTTGTTGCCAAAATAAAATAGAAATAATTCTGCAACAAGAATACAAAGAAGCATGCAGAGTAGAATTTAGATGAATGTCATACATGAATATTTATTACTTTAATCAGAAATAAATTTTAATGGCAGTTGTTTTGCATGATGGGCAATGTTTAAGAAAACATTTTCTTTGCAATATACTGACTTGAAGGTAGTAACTGTGGGTTAAGAAAAGACATAGAGAAAAAATAATCCCTCAGCAAAATTAAAATATATCAATCTCCAAATAGAGAAAAATCAACCCTGATGACAAATTAATTTAATTTGGAGGAGATGTTTTAGAAAATCTCTTGAAAGGCAAAGGAGTATGGCAACAAGATGGAAACAGATCATCTCTAAATAAAAAACAAAAACAAAAAACTAAAGCTAAAGTATTTTTTTTAAGTCTAAGTATACAAAATTGAATGTTTTTATATTATTCCATCTAACTTTTTAAAATTTTCAGTCTAATGAAACATCAGAATTCCCTAACTAATATTCTACCTTGCAAAGGTAACATGTAGTTTTAATGATTTCAGAAGAACTGGCATTGATTATAAAACATTTATATACATATTTCCCCCATTTCACTATTGAATATATATTCTCTATTTTCACTTGTAATCTGAGCAAATTACACAAGTTTCCCACAAGGAGTAATGACTCTTAGGTCTTTATTACCTAGTTAAACCTGTTTCCTCTTTATATGGAATAAGCATAGTTTTGTTCTATTGAGATCTCCATGTCTACTTTTTGCTACTCAGTCTTGATAAAATCTATCTTTTTAAATTGTTGCTATTATTTTGACTCACTTGGTTGGTCTCATTTGTCCAAGGAAATGAAAACCCTGGAAGAAAACAGCTACCTACCTAATATTCTATATTCCTAATCACACTACTATATTTTTCTTAAATTAATTATTTTTTTAACTGAAAAAAAAAACAAACAAAAAACATTGATTTACATTATTGGTATTTCAGGAGTATGGGAACCCTCCATTCCTAAGATATTTCTACCTTCCTGCACTTATAGACAAATCACCATACTCCTTTGTGCTCCCTTCCCTTTTGTTCTTACCCTGCTCCCAGTCACTTCCCTCTCTGGATGCTTTAATTCTTTAGTCAGCAGGAGAGGAAACGGGCACACTTTGAACAAAAAAGTGGCCATGAGAGACTTTTCAACCTTGAGCTGAACTTTGGGGGCTCTGGGGCAAAAATCTCATCCCACAGGGTTGTTCTTAAGGTAAGGGACTTTTGTGTTTCTAACCCAAATCAGTAATTCGTTACCTGTGGTCTCCTCCAGCATGGGAGTTGCACCCTGTGGAGGCTGTTCCTAGCAGCAAAAAGCAATTCTTCAGAAAATGAGATAGTTGGAAGTTTTCAACAGTTGGGATAGATGCTCTGGCCAGGTAACCAAATTGAATTACCAAAAGCATCAATGAGATACTCTTTCTTGAGAATGATCTTTTTTAAACTTCTGAATGTTTGGATGCTCTGTTCTTACATAACTCTCCTCTAACATTTTCCACTAGTTTTTTTTTTTTTTTCTATTCCTCCTGTATATGTTACTCATATTGCTAAATTTATTGTTCTCCTTCAATTCTTAAATATGTATAGGCTTCCAATTTTTAAATTGTATTACTTTTATATTGAAGTATTTATATATCCAACACCTTTTATTATTCACACTTCTTGAGATGGCTGTTACTATTATTATGCACTGTACAAGTCATTTCATGCAATTCTATGACTACAACTTTTAATGTTTGTAAAAGTATATTCTTACCCCTTTAGTCCAAATATGCAGTTTCATATTGGAAATTTCTCCTTGATATCACATGAAGTCAGCATACCAAAAGCTAAAATTAAAATATCTTGTAAAATTCTTCCCTGTGTTCATTGAATAGCACTATAATCATTCATAAAATTCACATCCAGGGATTTATCTCTTTATCTCTAGAGTCTCAATTTGATATGAACTAGATGTCAACAAATGTTTATAAAATTTATGAAATATATTCAGTCAGCTCTTTATTTAAATTATGTTTTGTTGAGTAAATGTTGATTAACAACACTGTATATGATTTAGGTGTAGGGCTTCACATCTCTTCAGATGTGTGATACCATATTGCACTCACCACCAGAACACCCAATAATACATTGGACCCTTTTTATTCCCACCCACAACTCTCCCTTTCTGATAACCTCTGTATTACAGTTTAAACTACAAAACTGTAGTAAACAAAATAGTATGGCATTGTAATAAAAACAGACACATGGACCATTGGGATAGATTTGAGAGTCCAGAAATAAACTCACACCTTTATGCATAATTTACTACAAAGGAGATAAGAGTATGCATTGGAGAGAAGAAAGTCTTTTCAACAAATGGTATTGGAAAAGATGAGCAGTCACATGTAAAAGAATGAAACAAGACCACTAACTCACACCACACACAAAATTTAACACAAAATTGATTTAAGACTTGAATGTTAGATGCAAAACCATAAGATTCACAGGAAAAAACATGCAAACAACTGAAAATATTTATTTCTATGATGTCTTTGGAGAATAGAGTCAAGGGCAAAGAAAAAAAAAAGCCAAAATAAATAAAAGGGACTACATCAAACTAAAAAGCTTCTACACAGAAGAAACTATCATTAAAATGAAAAGAGAACCAATCGTATGGGAGGAAATATTTGCAATCCTACATTTAGCAGAGTTTGATATCCAAGAGCTACAAAGAATTCATGCAAGTCAAAAAAAAGAAAAAAAGAACAGAACCCAGTCAGTTCTTTTTTATTATCATAAGTTGTTACTCTTTTCCTTGAGTTAAGAAGAAATACATCAGATAGTGATGTAAACATTAAATAAAAATTAAAATTACAGCTAAATATTTCAAAGCTTGTGATTGTTATGTTGCTGTAGTTATATGAAATATCCAATAGATGGTACTGTAAAATGCCTAATATTTAAAATAAAGTGGTATTTAAGGTAGAGAGCTTAAAAGGGATATGTCAGAATTCTAGGGAATATCAGTATTTTCTAGTTTTCCTCTCGATATTAAGTTATAATTCTAATCAGATTTTTAAAAATATGCCTTTGTCCTTTTAAGATATATTCAACTGTTAGTGTATCTTAGAGTATGAAAGGATATGTTTGCTACTAAATGGAATTTTATAATTATTTATATTTATACTAATGTATTTATTTAATAAATATTCTATTAGTAAATTTATTTTGTTCTTTTTATGGTGATTTTCACTAGTAATGTGGCATTTTAGTTAATATTACTCAAATCACAGCATTTACAGCAAGTACTATAGCTGCTTGTACCTATTATTAAAACAGTAGAGAAGCTTTTATGTTAAAAATATAAGAAACCTATTTGAGCCCAATTTTCTTTCTTTTTAACAAGAAAGTATACACACGTTTCTTTCATTTTTTTTAATCTCTATAATGCCAACGTAATAGTGACTGAAATATTATTTTGTAAATGTAATGTACATTCAGCATATTTAAAAAATATATGATATTATGGAGGTAAAATTTCTTTTAAAAAGACTAGCAATGATTTGAACATTGAAAAGGGTTTGCTCCTAAATATCATTTAGAAAAATAGCAATTTGTAGATGGTTTACTTTATCTTAGTCTTTATTCCCAACAGTCCATTATAAAATGGTGCCTGTGGTATTAATAAGAATGAATACCAAATTTTGATTTCCAGAACTAAGTTTTATAAAGCTTATCTAAAACTAAAATGGACTGAGGAATTATGGAATAATAGAAAAGCTTAAAAATATGTGTATAACTTAACTTAAAATTACATATAGTTTTAAACCTTTTTTTTGTTATTTTATATTGTTCTTGAACAATTACAAATATTAATTTATATTAGAGCTATTTTTAATTAAGTTTTGCATATTGAATATCACAATTGAATATTCCATATGACAGTATGCCAGGTATGAGGGAAATTAAGATGAACACCTTTTAGAAAGAACATTTTTGCATGAATCAGCAGCTTCAGATGGAATATAGTATATGTGCCTCAACTTCTTTATGTATTTACTATTTTCTCCATGTTTTGTGTACTCTGAATGTGTAGTATGACAAATTATGAATCCTCTTAAAAACAATATATTCTTAGTTGCATTCAAATGTTCTGTTTAAAAAAATATGCTAATAAAATAATTTGATCTAGCTTAAGTAATTGAGACCTTTATTCAAACATAATCAGTTTTTTGTTTAAGCCTAGGCTTTCCTGGCCATTTTCTTCTAAGCCATAGCAGAACAAATAGATCTATAATAGAAATGTGTGGGAAGAACAACTAATTTACTTGTAGTTAAAAGTTAATTTTGCCTGCTAATATAGCCTGTGTGATGATAACGTCTTTGTGGACTCACCAGGGAATAACGTGGCTTCTGAAATTCTACTTAGAGTCTTTAAAATTTTGTATGTTTTTCAAATATAGTGACATACATTGGTTAATTTCCTCAAATTTCAAGTATACTGGATGTACAGCACATTACGTAGCAAGATTTCTGCTTGAGCTAAATGGGTTTAAACATAAACTCTGCATGCAGATCTCAAGCGATTGTCTCTTAATAGATGTCAGATACTCTTTATTGCTGCCCTCTTTTATTTCATGAACATTTTAATTAATTCACACTGATTGAATAAATGTACATTGAGACTTGTTTCCTAATGAGGGTGCATTTAGAGGAAAGGTTTTGCATCATTCTGATATCCTGTGGGTAATTATATTCTAATTATATGGTCGAGGGAAAAGAGTCTATAACCCAGTACTGATATTGTTCGTTGGACCCAATTAATTACATGCACATAATGAAAGTTCATGATAAGGTTGACTGGCAGTCAGTGTAAAATTTTAACTCAATTGAATCTTAGCCTAACGTGAGTCCAGAATTGCACTTTAACCTAGTTAGAAAGTGCTTTGGCGTAAGATCAGTGGATATTTAGAGGGGCAAAGGAGGAGAGCAAATTTCATTACAACTAATTTGTTTTTAAATCCATGGTCTTTTCCAAGGATGATGAAAAGGAAAGCAAAGCAGGGTAATGCTTTAATTCTGAATATTATTATTTATTTTCTTTCATTATCTACTATGTACTTTTCCTGTATTTTGGAAAGCTGCATCACACCAACAATTCGATGATACCTTTGTAGAACAGGTTCATATATTTGTTGAGAAAAAGGTAGGACAAGCAGACAGTTTTATTGATTATTTTTTTGAACATAACATTAAGTAGACATTAGTCTATTATATTAGGTTCTTTCAAGGTATCTTTTTATTCTAATTCACTAATTTCATTCAGACCTCTGTCCCAAAACAATCACAAAATAATCAGACATACATACATATATTCATGAATTAGTATATATTAATTTTCCCTATGTAAAGTAAGAGTCCTAAGTGAAAGAAAAAAATGAATAAGACATGTATGTTTCAATTAGAAATGTCTTGTTGAATCCGATGTTTAAGATTTTACAGTACCTCCTTCAATAGCAATGACAAAAATCCTCACCATCCTCTAAGTGGTGGCTTCTTTCTTTCCCCTGGTCAACTGCATTATTTTCTTTGCTTAGACTTTGAAAAGAATAGTATCTAAGACTGAGATCGGCAGGGGGAGTTTTACTCTTCTAAACACCTCTTTTCTTGCTCTCCCTTTTCCTCCATGACATTTTCTCTTTGATCTCTTCTCTCCCTTGTACATTTTACCAGCCCTCTCACCTAAATGCCCTGACATAGATGTTTTCATTAGAAAACAAACAAAACAAAAACATGTATTGGGTTCTGTCTACTTATTAGCATGAAAATGGTTTTGGAAGAAGCAAGTGCAATCAGTTCTTTCTAGTTACTGTTTAAACAGGCTGTGGAAACTAAGGGGATTTTTGGGTATCTGAAGGTTGATAAAATTACATTATTGGTAATTTAAATGTGATGGATAAACTTTGAATCCCTTGGGTAGATATAATTGTAATTCCCTTGTATATGTGAGGAGAGATTAAATTTACTGTAAGTTACATGACATACTCAAAATCTCATGTTCTAAACCTAGTTTTCATTTTGTACTATAGTCTTCTATACTAGGTTAGGTATGAAATAAGTTTAGAGGATATAGACTAGCTTTTAAGTAAAGAATGGAAAGAAAAATATTAAAGAATTAAGAATAGAAGTGAAGAGAGAAGAGTGTAATGGGATATTTGAGAAAGTAGGACATGCATATTAATTGGATTCTGTATAATTATTTCACAAGTATGTAAATATGCAAACATTCCTATTGTAGATCACAGCTAAAATGAAATTGGAAAACACTTTGTTGGCAACACATGTTGCCTTCTGATAATTCTATGAGACCTAACCAAGTAGTATGACATTTTCATAATGGTTTTGTTTCACTAGTGAATTAAGAAAGAAACCCAATAACAGTAACATTAGAAAGACTTTTAGTTGTTCTTGTTGGTTGTTTTTATATGTGTAGAACTCTAGTTTTTGACATGATTTGAATATTTCTGAAAAGGAAATTTTAATATTGTTCTTGAAATATTTGAGGTACTTTAAGTTTCCTGATGCCTATTGTACTAAGTGAATTGTCCTCGTGCTTCATTGTGTTTTCTTTTCAGACACAGACACATTCCCTGTTGAGAGATTTGTTGAGCAGGAAACATCACACTCCCTTCTCTTCAGTGTCTCCAAAATTTAAGAACAGGATCAAAGTTAAGAACAGGATCTTTTTGCGTTTTATAATTATACAGATAGTGAAGTCATCTCATTTAAAAATATTATCATCATTATATTTATGTTGGTATAAACTTAAAAATCTGGCTCAAGCAAGTTCCAGAATCTGGAAAGATTACTAGATGTGTATCATCCAAAATATTTATTGTCAAATGTTACATTTTAATTAATATGTCAAAGTGTCACAGAAAAGAAAAAAACAATTTGTGGCTCTTCTAATGGATATATGTTCCATACGTTGAAATAACCTTTGGTTAAAGATGCTGTTAAAGAAAACATAGTAGAAAAATAATTTCTATCTCACTTCCTTTAAAAAAATTGTTATGTTCACATGTGTGGGAATAAAAACGTAAGGATTGCAAAATCATAAAATGTTAAAAAGAATATGAGACTGGAAAGTAAAAATAAAGTTGATCATATCCAAAGGTGTTCAGACCTCAAAATGCTAATGATACATTTTATTTTTGTGTGTGAGGGAAGAGCAACTTCACCTCTTAGGCAGAGAGAGTATACAATATTACAAAGACAACTGTTGTTTTTCAAAACCTGATTTTTTCTCTTCTTTTTGATGTTGTAAATATTCAATTGCATATAAGGAAAAAGATATTTAAAATGATCTTATTTGGCTACTTTATACTACTCCACTGAAAATTATTGAGTATATTAATTAATTTTTATATTCAAGACAATTTTTTCAGACAAAACAATATTATGTGTGCTTTCTAAATACTTTGAAATGTTTATCAACATTTTAAAATAATTTGATTTTCAATCACTTAAACAATAGAAACATAGCTATAAGAAGAAACTTTAAAAAAAATCTTGCTGAACCTCCTGTTATTTGGATAAATAGAGCTTATGATAGAAGAGCAGTGTGTATGAAATCTGTCACTGGCAATTTTCTTGGACTAGTCATTTTAGCTTTTCTGATTTTTAGTTTCTTGATCTGAAAATTGGGCTATTTTAATATTGAGGATTGAATGAAACAGTAAAGATGGGGGTGAATCAAAATGTGAACATTCTTTATAGGCATAATTTATGATTGTGTCAATTTTACTGTAGTATTGAAATAACTGATGACTATTTTAATGTGAGTACTGTGCTATTATTATTAAAGTTTTAACTAAGTGAAGCCTCCAATAATCTCTCCACCAAAGATTTGTCTTTACCCTATGACAATTTGTATTAAATTGTCAATTAAAAATGATTACATGTTAGAAAATATGAAGACAAGAGATATCTCAATACTTAAGAATAATAGGATTTTTAAAATTTCTTTGATATTAGTTTGAACTCAATAAGAGCCCGAAGGCAAATGCATCTTTTAAACTAATTATCTGCACTGTGTATTCTATTTAATATTAAAGTGATACTGATTAAATAGAATCAATCACATTCCTCTGTAGTCACACCTCACATTTTATTAAATAAAAAATATATAGTTCCTATGTTAACTCTGATTAAAAATATATTACATTTAGAATTTTACACTCATGAAAATGGTCTAAAAACTAAAACATTTACTCTGCTCATTCTTGATATTTAAAAAGAGGAGTAAAAATGTACATCTAAAAAGTGATATAAAAATTGATATAAAATATATCTGAACTTGTTTTCTGTAAGCTACTTCTTTTTAATTTACATAGATACTATGGTTTTCTTTCATGGTAAGTCAGGGATAGGCTAGGGAGGAGAGTGCTAATTTAATAGACGCTTTGCCTATACATCTTGTATGTCATGTCTCATATATCACTGTAAGTGAGCTCATACATATATTGTTTTCATCACCTTTAGTCTTAGTGTGAATTTTTAGTATCTTCTTTCTCAGACAACTGAGTGTTGCTGGAGAAAATTCTAAGAGCTGGTGCTTTTTCTCGTATGTTGTTACAACATCTTTTTCCAGCTGAATCCTCCATTTTGCTTGATCCTGTTACCCATTCTTAGTCAACTGCTTTCCCATTATTAGAGAAGTCATGATAAAATCTCTGTTTCTTTCCCTTCTTCATCTTATTGCCTCTCTGAAAACTTCACTATGAGACGATAACCCATATCCCTATTGCCCTGCATTGAGAAAGAAAAGTCCTATAAACATGAGTATCCGTCAGTTACCAATTCTCTGCACAAATGGTAGCAAATTGATGGTCAGGGTTAAATTTTATCTCAGTGTCTTATTTAAGGGGGGCAGGAGATTTTAAAATTGAATTTTCATTATACTACTTGGTATAATATTTGCCCCTTATGCCACTGGGCTGCATGAATCCAATATATCTCCAACCCTGAGTCATTAATTATTGTTTTACCATCACACGCACATATGTGTGTATGTATGTATGTGCTATACTTACATACGCACATTATGTACACAATATGTGGTGATAGTTTCATTTTGAATGTATATACATGTTTGCATCAATACTCACAATACATGTTTTATTAAGTGGAGCGTTTTTAAAGTAAATTGAAACCAAATGACTCTATATTCTTAAATATTTCACTGGCATCTTCAAAGAGTAAGGGTAATTTTCCATACAACTGTAATATATTATCACACATAGTAATTTAGCAATAACTTCATAATTCCAGTTTTCAGTCTCTTTATTTTCAAATGCTCTCAATTATCTTTCATTGGTTTTATTTTTCTTTGGTGGTAGAGGTGGGATGGACAGGTTCTATTTCAGGTTTTTTATTTGTATTTTGTTGTTATTCTAATTTGATAACTATAATATTTGCACTTGTATTTCTATTTCCTTTTTCTGTACAGATGTATGTACAGTGAGCAGAGATTCTGCTAAAGGTAGTAGACATAGATATCTGTGACTCACCTAGAAGACTGATTGATGGTCATCTTTAGTTTTGTAGTTTGAGATATTTGTGAGTCCAGGATATAGACTTGGATAAAGAACAAAGGATAAGGCAACTAATCTAGTTTGAAATGTTTATTCAGATCTAAGCTTCAACCAAGACTAGGAAAGAGATATAACAAGGCTGACAAGAAGTTCTGAACTGATCGAGGTTGAAACTCAAAGATTTTCTCCATTACCTGGTGCAGTAGGTGTTAGTAGACAGAATTAAACTCAGAAGTCAAGGATAGTCCTTTCAATGAAGCTCTGCCAAATTCTCACTGTCAATCTGCCTGTAAAACAGCTGCTACCTCCATACATTTCTCCTGTCAATTGGATATTTGATCCTTATCATCCTTCCAGACTTTATGACTTCTTTTGATTAAACATCTTCAGGAGTATTTTACTTATCTTATAAAAATGTCTTACAAATGGAGTTTTATTCTAAAGATGTTAATTTTTTCTAGTGCTATCTTCCAGATCTTCTCATTCTGTTCCACTTTTGGGCACATTGAATTCTTCTAATCACTTTGTATGCTGTGCCCCTCTGAAGTCTTCGGATGCTTTATCTTTGATGTGACTATTTTTTCAATTCTTGCTGCCTTCCTAAAGTTCTGTTGGGAAGGTTAAATAAACTAATATTTGTGCTAGAAGGTTTTCCGACATTGTTGGTTCCACATAGCTACAACCTGGGGAGGAAACATCCAGGCTGCTTCCTTCTTAGAGATACACAAATTGTTGGGGGACTCCTAGCTCTCCCTTTTTCTCCTATACTTCCTACCCTTGACGATATGCAATCTTTTTCTAATTTTATGTGTGATTTGTCAACAATTTTTCTGAAATTGTGTTTTATGTTCTAAGTCCCATAAGACAAAGGCTTTTAGAATTCTGTAATCCTTGATCTGTTTATTGTCAAAAACCAAAACCTTCCCAAACAGACTTGGAAAAAGGGTGGTAGTGGGGCGGGGGTCTTGGATAACTGAAAGTAGATGTCTTGTCATGAAGATCAGCTTTCAGTGTATTTAGCCTCAACTTTAAAAAATAAATGACTCTCAAGTAAAATCTTGCTACTATTTAATTACATTTTTACTGCTATTAATAGGATCTTTTTCTTTATTTTCCAGAGTATCACAAAATGAAACCAAAACCATAGCAATGTTTACAATGAAAAGACACTGAGTATTTTTAGGAATAAGTGAGAGTTGCTTTGTAAACTGGAATAGTGGGCTGGAATAGTGAACAAGCATTTTAAAAACATGACTTGGAACAGTCTATAAGTGAGACACAAATGTCATACATCACTGTTGTTATAGAGAGGTCACGGACACTGCAACAGGGATGTTGATAACGCTACTTTGGGTGGACGAAATTGTATTTTGCATAAGGCATTCTACAGCTAATCCTGCATTAGAGTGTTTCTTATTTTTGTAACTGAGGTTCATTCATTTAATGCAAATAAGAAAAATGATGAAAATACCTTTGTAATGTATTCATTTATTTCACAGGAGTGTAGTAATATAAGAAACTTCATGGGTATTTATTTGCAGTTTGTCTTTTTTTTCAGTTTTAATATGAACTTCTCTCTTTCAACAGACTCTGCCAACTTCAGGAATTTCAGTCCCTGAGGTGCGTAAGCAAAAAAATTTCACACTTGTAATTACAGATCATTATATATCTTATACTGTTATAAACACTATTTGGGGATGTATTGGTGACCTACTAATATGAATTTGGGTATTTTTTCTCATATCCTGATATTTGGATTTGTAGATCTTTAGATTTTCATGATGGACTATTATAGAGTTGAAGCTTTTCTAATCTATTTATGAGACAAGCATTAGAAAAAGCAGAAGTAATGAGAAGTAATAAAGTATATATAGGGAAAATACAAGTTACTTTGAAAAGACTTTTGGCTAATGCCTAAGGATAGCATCATACCTACTTGTCAAGGAAAATGTAGATACCTTGAAAAAAACCAAAAAGTTCTATCCCATAGATATTAAAATGTAGCTTCATTTGTAGTAGATTGAGAAACTCTTCCTCACTCTAAAATGCCCATCACTTTAAAAAGAGTACATCTGCATTAATCATTTAGCATATGATGTTGCATAAAAAGTCATTAGAATAAAATATTGTCACAGATTTTGTTCAGATTTGTCACATATTTCATTCAAAATAAAATGACTTATTTGAAAGTCAATGCTGGATTTGACATAGCATTTATTTTCAGTAAAGTGTTAGTTTTGCATTAATCAAACAAAGCTTCCACATTGTTCTGTGAAGGTATCCTGTTGAATAGTTTTTAATCTCTGCACTATAATCTCCACATAGCACTCTCACCTTAACACTATATTTCATATCTCCTTGCCTGGGAGGGGGGGGGAAATGCTATTTATTTCCCCTATAGTGTGGATTTATTTATAAAGCAAAATATGTACAAAAAAGTAATCTATAGATCTCACCTCACTAAAATTTTTCTAATTTTTAGAAGAACTGCTTCATTGACATTTTTAGAAATTTCAATTTGTTTTATAAGTATACTTGGAAGTATACTTGGAGATATACTTGAAATATAATGGTTTATTTTTTGTTTATTATTTTTTATTTCCCTCCACCAAACCACCCTTGCCCACACCCCATCTGCTTCCCAAATACAATGTGTCTGATCTAAGATAAATAAACTATTTTTATGTTTTTTAGTTAGATGATATAATTGTTATAATAATTATAAGAAGAGATGTTAAATTACACACTCGTGACAATAATTTTGAAAATTTAATTATTTAGTTTAATTATTTAATTGTTGTATTCAGGTCCTTGAGTTAATTATAGACCCTATCATGGTCTAGAGGAATATGGGCCCTATATTTCAGATAGTTTTTCCTTAGACCTAGTAATCTCCAAACTCTCCTATATTTAACAATGTAGTCTTAGTAAACCAAAATTACTATTTTTTCATAATATGCCTTTTTCATTTGTTAACATTTTTTTTTGTTTTTTTCACTGCTTTTTTTTCTAGCAAGATATAATGATATAAATTAGCAAGCTTTCTACTATCCTCTGAAATCAATATCTAAGAGTTTTCAACTATTTGGTCTAAAGGTTTCCTTAGTCTACCTATAGATACAGACATTAATGAGTGTGTAAAAACATACACACATACACACACAAACACAACCTTATGTTGTGGGCCTCCCTGGTGGTGCAGTGGTTAAAGCCTCATTACTATCAAGTAGTTGCTAGCCTCTATAGCAGGAGTTCCATCCCACCCAAGGAGTTGACCCACATAGCACAGCAGACCTCCCCTGTCTCTCCTGCTGCTCTCAGCAGCAGTGTATTTCAGTAGATCTTCCTGTTTTGCTCCTCTCTCTGTCACCAGTGAATCCTCTCAACCCACCCCCATGCTATTCTGGTCTACACTCCAGTTCCCGTATGCATAAATAAATAAATATCCTTAAAAAATACAAAATAAAATGTATGTTCCATTATCAGCAACAGTTATGCATTGGCTATTTAAAAATGCAGTTAAAATGTAAACGTGTATAAGACAGAACTTATAGAAAGGTATATACATACCTTAAATATGATACTTAAATATGAAAATGTGTTTTCAGTAACTGCATATTAACATAGGATTAAGGGCTTCTCTAAGAGGGAAAATCTAATACTTAGATATGATAAATATTCTTTCTTGTATTTATCAACATGTTAACATCTGCCATACTCAGTCTCAATTGTTTTAAAGCATAATCATAATGTAAGGACATTTGTGAGTCTAATTTGAAAATAAGAATGAAAACCTCTCATTTTAATTATTAATTTCCAGAAAGTTCATAGTTGTGTTCAAGCTTAACTTGACCTTGCCTCCTATACATGTAAACACACACACACACACCTGTATTATTGAGTCTTGCCAAAGCATGCAAATTATTTTTTTTTCTTAGTCTGATAAGTTCTTTTTTTTTAATTATTTTTTTTATTAAAATATTTTAAAATTTACATATACTTGCCATTAATTGTAATCCCCATGTATTCCCCATCACCATCTCACCA
>JAGFMF010011671.1:2600655-2700494 GCA_019455555.1 Galemys pyrenaicus
CCAGTGAGAATGGCACATATCAAAAAAAGTAGCAACAACAAATGTTGGCGGGGATGTGGAGAAAAAGGAACTCTCTTACACTGCTGGTGGGAATGCAAATTATTTTTTATGGAAACTACGTTTTCATTTTATATTTAGAATTAAATGGTTGAGTAATAATTTACAATACTAAAATAACAAGGTAAATACTACTAGAAATTGAATTAAACACATAGGGGACTGCAGAGGAGTCAATGTGTGATTTGAACATTTAGCTCAACTGATAGAAAAAGATGATTGGTCTGAGCGTTCTAAAGGCTGCCTTCTCATGATTAAGGTTTCCTTCTTTATGAGTATGACTTAGAAAGACAATGACATGCAAGTTAAATTCAGATCTATACATGTACACACAATTTTATAATAGCGTGGCCATATACTAGTGCACACTAAAATAATTTGGACGTGGACCCTCTCATTCTTAAATATCATTTTAATGATTAGGAATTCTTCAACAGAAATTATGTGTATGTTTTATACCCACTATGAAATTATCCTAAGAGAAATATGGGCATCAGGTGTGATGCATTAGAAACAGGCCTCTGGGTAGAGTTGCAAATTGTATCTTCAAGTTTACATGATGTGTGATACATTCAGGAACTTTAATATTTAATTCTACCTAATAGTAATATTCAGCCTCTCATCTCTCCCTAAGTACTCTGCCCAGATCACAAAAATGATAGCCAATTATGGTGAATGAGTGGATAAAGTACTATAAAGTAAATAAAAAATTTAATAACACCTGTTGTTAATTCAACCACACAGTGTGATAAACTTAACTGAAAAACTTAATATTTTTTTAAGAATTCTGCTGTTATTCATTATTTATCTTGTTTTTTTATGCTTTTCTCAATTAATCATCACACAAATTTCTTAATTTATAGATGAATTATAAGGTGATTTAGAGATAGTTAATAACTTATTCAAGTCTGTGTAGCAAGTAGAAAAAAAAAAAAACAACTGATTCCATACCCAACCTCATACTTTTTGCCTTTACCCAAAGTTATTTTGTTGAAAAAAAAAAGTATCTTTTAGCCAAATTAAAAATACCTTATATCATGCATTGCAATTTAATTAAAACTTTATATAGAATATTTCTTAAGCTCAACCTACCTTGTTACTCAGTGAGAATAAGTCTTGCTGCAATTTTAAAAGCTTCCTCATAAATTTAGAGTCTATCATTTTTGAAATGATTTAGTCTCTCTCAGAAAAATGTTTACATCCCACATCAGTGAAAGGCGTGGCTTTGTAGCATCAGTTAAGTTGATTTTTCAGAACTCTTACACAGTCAAAGCCATCATGAATTTGGTAACATCTCTGCTCCAGGGAAATATTTTATGTGATAACATAAAATGTATGTTATATATATCTGTTAATATGTATGTCTGTTATATTTGATTGACATTTTAGGCTTTCTGGGAAGTTTCTGTGGCATAGAGCTAGTGGCAAATAGGGTTGTCTCTATCCAAGTGAGTGGCTCTGTCATGGAGAAAGCCAGGTTCAGGATTACAGTGCAGGATGCTGTTGGCAGCAAAGCTCCATTTTTTGTGACTCTGCACCTTTTAAGGTGCTTTGCTGTTGTTACCTGTCTCTCATGCTGGGATTGGACAAAAAGAAGAAAACTCTGTGGCTGAGGCAATCATCACTTGCTACTTATAGTTTTAAGTGATCAATAACAGCAGGTTTAAATATTGTGGTATGCATTCCTTTTGTGAAAGCAGTTTTCAGACATATAAAAATATTCTGCCTCTGAGAAGCAGCATGATATAGAAAAGATTTTCTTTAGAGCACGTACTTAAAGTGATGTCTTTTTATTTCGTTTATTTCATTTTTCTGTTTTCTGTGAATGGTTTTTTTGGCTTTTCTTCTGTGTTTATTATGGTGATTATTCTTTTGGAATTCTAATACAATATATTCCCCAGTTAAGATCTTTTGAGTTACTTGGGGAGACTAAGGTTCACAAAACATTGAATTCTATACTTAAAATGTCTGCATAACAAACACAAGTGGTTGATATTTGAAAATGCTGGAATATCAATAACTTTTATATTTTTTGTTATAGGTTCTATATTATTTCATGATTATTTCGTAGCTAGAGTAGTTCTTTTCAACATTTCAGTCATTTATATTGATCACAACAATAATTTTCCAACTCTTTTTGTATCTAGGATAATTTATCTGGCAGAACAAAGTTGCCTTAATTATAACAAGCAATGTACATTGTGGTTTTGAGCCCAAAATATAAAAGAAAAAAAAAAAAAAAGAATACAAAGTGATGAGCGTTGCTCCCTGTTATCAGAGAGTAATTTCGTCCTCAATAATAACGTAAAATGAGTTTGGTGTGTTCGTCCTGAAATTTTTCAATAAGGTAACCATTGAGAGTAACTCTCTTAAGTATCATAACACAGTCCTGCCAGTCAAGGTTAATAAATTCTCAAAGCAGACTAGTGAAATTTTTGTGGACAGATGTTTCAAGACTGCAATTGCTTCCTCCTTCCTGTCCTTCCTTTAGTATAGGAAAGAAATGCAGATTTTTTTCAATGGAGATAAGAAAAAGTGTCCAGCTACCTTCCTATTAGCTTATTCTGCTTAAATAAATAAATGTAGTGTAGTAATAATCATAAATGAGTATATGAAAAGAGATTTTTGGGGAAAATTAAACAGGTATATGTCTTTCCAGCTTTTGAATTTTCTATCTTGATTAATTAATAAATTCCATTCACTGAGTATATTTCCCTCAAACAGGGAAACCACTTGGTTATCTTAGTGTGTGTGTTTAAAAAATTCACTATTTTAATATTTTTTAGATTATAAAATGAAATTTACATACAGTTGGATATACTGAGATTGTTGAAGCATTATGTACTTCTTTCTGATAATCTAGGTTTTAAAAATAAAATATCACCAACTGAAAACTCAATTTTGAGTTTTAAAAATGCTATGTTACTATAAAGCAGCATATGTTTCTTCTACACCACAGTTTACTCAGAGAAATAACTCTCTGGAGAGATGTGAAGTCACTTAATCTACTGCTATCTACTCAATGGAGGTTCTTACCATAAAGGAATGTCCCTACCTATATGCATACCCAAGACTAAAATAACATAGGTGATTGGGTAACTCTTGACAACGTACACATACATATCTTTTTTAAAAAGTTTTATATATTTCTTTATCTATTTACTTATTTGCATAGATGAATTGAGGTATAGTTCCAAGATGCAGGGGGTAAGAACATTCACGGAGACAGATAGGGGAGCGTAACAGGAGGATCTACTGAAACACACTGCTAAGGAGAGCAGCATGTGAGACAGGAAAGGTCTGCTCTGCCATATTTGTGTTAGCTCCCTGGCAAGGGATTGGACTCAGGCCTTATCAGTGATAGTGCTGAGACTTAAACCCTAGGCCACCAGGGAGGCCCCATACATGTCTTAAATGTCCAGTAGTAAGTACATATGTAGTAGACTGGTCACAAATGCCCACTTCCATTGTGTCTACCCAGTGTAAATTTTATGTGAATCTTATAACCTAAGCTTTTTAAGAATTAAATACTAGTTGATAATCACCGGATTAATGGCAGCACATAAGGTATATCAATAGACAATACAAGTAAATATAAAGTAAATCTCACATTTCAAATTATTATAGAATATTGTTTTTACATTTACTTATATGCATCCAGCATTCCAGAAAGAATTTATTTTCATACTCACCACTACCATATTTGAACTCTTAATACAAGCTGTGGATTACTGAATATAAATATTGACTTATTAAAATATATGCCTTAATATATTGGAATTTTTTATAAATACATATTTGGAAATATAATAAAAACTTCACATAATGATAGTATTAATTAGAGAGTCACACCTATTTTACATTATTCCTAATAACTTCAATTTATCAAGTGTAATCCATTTAGGCATATTAGAATTTTAATTTTTTTTCTTTAAATCTTACAAAAGGGAGAAGTAAGCATTATTGTCTCCATTTTGAGTAGGTCTCTAAGGTTAGATGATACTTATATTAATACTTATATATTAATAAAGATGATTGAACTCAGGCTTTCTGACTTTAGACCATATCCTATTTATCCACCTTTTCCATATATTATAACCTTAAATATCTAAGGACACAAGTATAACTTGCAAGCTTAGTAAAAATGTTATATTTTCAAAAATATCAACATTTTTACCAGAAATTTTGCTTATGTGAAAATAAATTTTCAAGTCCTACTGTACTATCTATTCCTGTCACACAAAAATGTACATGTATAAGTGTATTTATTTACAATAATTATATATGTTTATATAATATAGAGCAACATGAAATTGCAAGGTAACTGGAATATACTGATTAGCAGTTATATTCCTTTGAGAAGTTTTCTAATTCATGTGCCCCTAATATATGTAAAGAAGGTTTACTTTTATGTCCATTTAAAATATTCTCTTAAATTAAGTAAATTGAAATGATATTCTAAAATAAAAACCTCAGGAGTCTGAAATATCTATCTGAAAAGGTGATAGGAGTAGGTGGTATTCAAGCATTTAATCACACGTGACAGACATTGCTAATTGATCAGGATAGTTTTTCGTATCAAAGCTAGAGCCCAAGATTCCTACTCAATATGATGTTTCGGACATTTAAAATAGTATTTTTAAATGTAAAGATTCACTTATTTATTCAGACTTCTTAGGACCTGATCTAGGATCTGATGGAGGACAGTGAAATGAAGCAAAAGAAGAGTCCTTTCTGTTATGGAAATTTGATTAAATAAGGGAAAGACTAATGTCAAATGGATTAAATATAAAACAATTATCTCTCTTTTTGTGCGCGCGCACACACACACACACACACTCTAAAGGGAATAGAGAAGCCTACTGAACATTTGACCACAAAGCTGAAGTAATGAAAGTCAAGCCAATAAATAGAGAACTTTTCAGTAGAATGAATTATTGCAAGAGCCCTGGATTAAGAAAAAGATAATATGTAGCTTGATGGGTGAGGTGATGTTAAAGGAGTTCAGACAGAAAATATAATGGTGGCTTCAACTATGTAATAATAATATACAAATCATTCAACTAAATAATAATTTCTGAGAAATCCTCAGTTTTTATTAATTTTAAGGGGCATAGGCAGAAAAAATTACTTTTGGAACTTAACAGTTTTGATAAACATTTTAGACTCTGAGAGATTGAAAGGGCTATTTGCATGTAGGTGTTAAAGTTCAAAGGGAAATTTTGAACAGGGAAAATAAATTTAGAATTCTTCCTTATAAAATCAAAATTAAAAATGTAGATATTAAATGAAGTTCCCTGGGAACTTCTCAAGAGTGAGAATTAGAGGAGCAAGGAAGAGATCAAGTGTTAACGATTGCAAATCTCGAGACACTACAGAGACTAAGAGAGAGGTATGAGAAAGTGTCATTGATGCAAAGCAAGAATTTTCAAGAAGAAAGGGGTCAAATCTGTCAAATGCTGCTTAGAAGTTGAGAGGATGATTGGTTGTTAGATGTAGCAATGATAAGGTCATTGAGTTTAACAAAAGCTGATTTAGTGGATTAATGTTGTTAAAAGAGTTTATTGGGTTGAGTTGAAGAAGAGTAAGAGGAGAAGAAATGGAAACAAAGTAGACAACTATAAGAAATTTTTTTCATTATGTTGAAAAAATGAATTCACTAGAATATAATGTGAATTTTAAGATGTATGTCATCCTTGATGTAAATGGTCACTTTAGAGTCTATCCTATATTCATATCCAATACTGCATGAATTTATAACCATTCTTAGGTCTTAGACCCAGATTCTTTTAAATTTTAATCCTATATTATTGGCTGTCCCATTGTTTATGAAAGTAAATACACTGTAGTGGTCCTAAATAACTTACAGTGGAGTCATAACTGAATGCATATGGACAATACCACTTGCTTTTTTTCATATACTTTAAGTGATATTTTGATCATGCATGTATCATATACGCTAATCCATTTGAAAGGAATATTTGTCATATAAATCACTAGATACTCAATTTAGAAACTTGGACTCAAGTTTGTAATCCTGAAATTATATGTTACTCCTTTTGGTAAAACAGCATTTTTACAAAAAATCTTTCTTTTTTCCTTACAGGAAAGATTGACAACAGTGAAAAAGGAAAAGGGTGGTTCTCAGCAGCCAAACAAAGTGACTGACAAGAATAAAATGCAAAGAGCCAACTCTGTTACCATGGATGGGCAAGGTCTACAGGTATTTCTTTTTAAATTTAAATTTTAACAGATTTCATAATCATTCCTTCTATGCTCTTCGAAGGGCATATGTCCAGCTATCAACACCTTTATTTAATAGGAAGATTAGCTCAGTAAATGACTTCAGAAAGATCTTATTAATTTATCAAGATGTAAGTTTTATAGTTGATTGACAGAGTAACATGTGATTAAATCAATCATTTAGTGTACTGTCTCCATTTAAACTCAAACTGGTAAGAGATCTTTGTCAGTTTGAAGATTTTGCAAATTATTACTATATATACATTACTGTATACACATGTATCATTTATTTCTGTACTTTCTCCATATATCTATCTTGAAGAGTCATTTTGGTGGTCAGAACATGTCATTGAGAATGAATAAAAATAACTGCATTTATGTGGATATTTTTTAATGAAAAATTAAAGAATATTCATGTTATCACTGACTTCCAATTTTAAGTCAGAATTGGAACTCCAACTATATTTGTAGTGAAAATAAACAGTTTAGTTCTTTGGAAAGCTCTGTATTTTTCCTGATATTTATACTGTTAAGACTTAGATATCTTTTGATCTGTACTATATATGTCAGATATTTTAATATGCCCTATAGATTGAATGAATTACATTTATATCTGCTACTTCTCACTCCAACCCAGTCAGTGTAGTTTGTTTAACCTATAAAATTGTGGAGTCTTTTTTCTTTTTTTGTCTACATGCTCTATACCTCAATTTCCAATTTCTTTTCTTAAGTTGGTGCTTCATGTTCTATGTTCTCCAGGAAACTTTATCAAACATTTACACGTAGATATATTTTTTCAGAGGCTTGCAATCAATATACATGCTTTTTTTTCATTTATAATTTTTTCTTTTATACTATGGATTATGTTTCTGTTAGCCCTTGATTTAGGCATAGTTTAGAGCATACAGTAATTGTCTAGCTTTCTTTATTTTGAATAGTTCACTGAAAATTTAATAATAATTGTTTAAATAATAATAAACAGGTTATCACATCATTTAATCTAATAGAACACATATATTGTAAATAGCAATATGTATTTTTTATTTATTTATGCATACAAGAACTGGAGTGTAGACAAGAGGTGTGAGGGTGTGAGAAGATTCACCAGAGACAGAGTGGCGAACAGAACAGGCAGACTGACCAAAACACACTGCTGAGGGGAGCAGCGGGCGAGGCAGGAGAGGTCTGCTAAGCCATGTGGGGGGGTCAAACTGTGCTGCAATGTGTGCAACTGCTCCAAAACACGTGCTCCATCCACTGCACCATCAAGGAGACCCAGTGTCTGTGCTTTTTAGGTGTCTTATCTGTGTAGTAGCAATCTCATTTTAAAGTCACAAATAGGAAATCTATCCACAATTTTGATAGCAAAAATAAAAACTGAAGTGCTATATTTTATTTAAAAAAAAATCAACATCTGTAAAATAATGCATTGATTGCAAATGCAAATTAGGTTAACTCTTAGGTGACTGCTTCCTGCAGTAAAAATAATAAAAAGGAATCCTAATTTTAAATTTTAAGTATAGTTCACACATAGCTAGGCTCATCATGGAAGGGAAACATGAATCGTTTATTAAACAGTCTGTGATAGATACTATGATATCATTATATACATATATATTAATCTATATAGTTATAATCAATAAATATTTGATAAACATAATTATTATTACTGTCATTGTAAAAAAAAAAAAAAACATACTGACCTTTATGAATAAAGTAATCCCAGGCTGCATAGTCACTGTTAACGCCAAGGTTTGAATGAGGCTCATCTGACTTAGTGTTTGTGTTTTATTCCTAAAATACCTTATCTCCTTGGTTATTAAACTCTAATTTTATATAAATTTTATATATATAAATGCTAAGTTTCTGACCACCTCCTTTTTCTGTGTACTTCAAATTTTGAGCTCAAAATAATGTTTGCCTAAGAAATGTAACTTCTCTCATTTCAACTTCCTAAGATGTGAATAATCAGACCTGGCTTTAAACAGACATTAAAACCAACATTAAACTTCATGTAGAGTATTACAGACTTTAAAATACATAGCAATGTAATTCTGTTTTCTTTTCATTCAACGGAGAGTCTGAAATATTCAAACACAAACAACTAAATTAGTCAAGTTAAAAACAGTAAGATGATTAAATTTCTCTATGGATGCATTGTATTTCTCTAACCAGATTAAATTTCGTTGGCATATAAAAATATTAAAGTTGTCAGTAAGCAAAGGATAGATATCAGTCCTTAAAAACTTTAGTAGCTAGATATTACCATAATCATTATAAACACCATTTTCTTTAATTGAAAAAGATATATTATCATGTGCAATAGTCTGTTTCACCTTCATGGGATAAACTAAAATATGATACATGTAATTTTAGAGAAATTATAAAATATAAAATAATATGTTCTTAAACAGCTATTTCATGTAAAATGGAAATGTTAATTTTGTATCAAGGTAAATGATATAAAAATACTAATGTGGTTGTTCTTTATAAGGTAAGACAAAAAGAGCTGCTAGACAACTATTTTTTTTCTATTTTAAAAAATATATATCATCAAAAAGCATTGCGTTGAAGCCCCGTTGCATATAACTCAGTGACAGAAGAGATCTACACTGCTTAAAGAAGACTATTAATCATAGTTAAGCACATTCATCTTACTTCTTTCCAGCTAACCAGCATAATGATCAGGATTATTATTTCTAATTAGAGGAAGTAATAGATCATGTATAACCTTAGGATGAGTCTCATTAATTAACCCAAGTCCTAGGGGACTTCAAATAGAGGTGGTTAGGCACTCTGTCTTTGTCATCGATCATACCATAGGTTTACACTTACCACATATGATCAAATGTAAGTGAAACTGCAATCTCTTAACATGCAAGAAATGTAAAACTACAGATGACCATCTATTTGTGAACAAATAAGTAGAAAAATCAGACCTATTGTTTAAACTGATTAAGCTGAAGTTACCTTGTCCCTAATTAATCTTTGAGGAAAAGCCCCAAATAAAAGGTCACTTGAGAAAAGTCTAGTTTGTAAAAAAACAAAAAGTGATCATTATATGGAAATATCTAAAATTGAACCAGTGTTGTCCCCTACAGTTATTTCTACCTATCACTAGTGTCTTTTTTTATTTGTAATTCTATCTCATTCATATAATCACCAGTACTATGAACTATGTATATACATACATCTAATCATATATAGTAGTAGAGTGTTTATAAATATATACATATATATATTTCCTTCCCTTTCTTTTATTAGTGTGTGCGTGACTTTCAGAACCTCAACTTTGATGATTCTTTCATAATTATTTCTTCGTTGTCATTTAACTCCCTAAATCTAAAATTACCACTCTTTAAGTATTACAACACCTTTAAATTGAGGCCCTGCCTCGGAACATATAATGTACTAGATTATGAATGATATAATAGCAGTGGAACTGAGTAAGAAAAAAGGGTCAATGCTGAGAACTAATGGTTTCTATGAGTTTAAAATGGCCAGACTAGACCTCACCAAGGTCTAAAGTGATGGCGCTGCCATCGACTGAGATGGAGCAGGGACCGAACTCGTGCTGCAGTGGCTGCAGTTTGCTCCATAGTGCGTTGCCTAACCCACTGCGCCACCAGGGAGGCCCAGAAGTGTCTCTCAATAAGGTTTGGAGAGAAACTTCTGATGCTGTGCGACATCCAAATGGAACGTCAAGTAGACTGACAGATATGTGAATCTAGAACTAATGGGAGAAGACAGATACAAATTAGAAATGAAAGGCTTGTTATGGCACTTAAAATATCATATTAAATGAGGCCACTCAGAGATAAAGGAGTGATTGAAATAGGATAATTCTAACACTAAATAAGTCTGACGCTAATATACTTTTTAATATCCATTCAGTGAAACTGTCCTTGATATTATATAAGTAAATAAGATTTCATATTATTATAGCTATACTCTCTATAGAGGAGAATCTGGTATGAACTGTTTCCTTCTGGAGTGAGCTACATACCTGTTTTAAGACCATTCTTCAAGCTTCAAGCTCTGACTATTTAAATTACAGAGTTTCAAGTGCCATACTCACTATAACAATCTTTCTTGAACACATTCTCCTGTCATCAATATTTTCTCTGTTAAATTTTATATTCCTATACCAGTGTTTCTTAAAAACTGTTTTGAGAAACCCAGCATGGTGGTGGATGATGGGAAGCTAGAGGAGGTTCAGGGTTATGTATTCCTTCAACCAAAGCAACTTATTTTTTATCTGTTTTATATACAGTTCCACTTAAAATTATTTCAGATTTTGATATATAAATATTTACATTCAAGAATAAATAATTTTAGGTTAACAGATGCTTTCTATATTTGTGTTTTTAATTTTCTCTTATTCCACTAGTATATTTTAAATTCCTACCCTAATTTAGAATGTCAATCAGCTTTTAAAATAACTTTTAAGATCATATTTAAAAAGTATTACTTATTAGCAAAAATTTGTATTTCATCTTACTAAAGACTATTAAATACAGTTCAAAAAAGAATTTGTGACTTGAATAATGATACTTTAGTGTTACCTAATCTTTAGAACCCACTGACATTTCACCGATTGTTCCACTAATGACTTTCATAGCAAAGGAAGTGTGTGGGACCTCCCTGGTTGCACAATGGGCTAACTCTCAGCACTATAAAGCTAGGCACTCCCACTGCAGCATGAGTTCAATTTCCAAACAGGTAGGTGACCCCATGTCACAGCAGATATCTCCTCTCTTGCCCAATTCTCCTGTCAGCAGTGGATTTCAGTAGATCTGCCTGTTCTGCTCCCCACTCTGTCTTTGGTGAATCTTCTCACCCCTAGACCCCTGCACCTCTGGCTTACGCCACAGTTTTTGTATGCATAAATAAATAAAATAAATGTTTTTTTTTTTAAAGAAAGTGTGCTAAAATATATCTGAGAGGAGGTGTTTTGTTACATGCTGCAGAACCTCATTGCAACTTGCTAAGACAGGATGTATTGAGGCAAAAATTAGATACATTTACAAATACATGTTGTAAATCCATCTCAATTTAAAAAATGAAATAAGTGGGAAAACAATGGTAATAGCTAATTCAGGATAATATAAATGTCTTGATTTTGACTTGGGTGTTGCGTTTATGTAAGAGAATATTGTTGAGTGTGGCAATCGTAAAGCAAATGAGAGTGACAAAATATCATTTTGACAACTTTCTCTTAAAATGCTCAGAAAAAAAATGATATGGTCCTTACCACTTTTTTTTTAAATTTATATATATTTGACATCAATTGTAATCTCCAGGTATTCCCCATCACCATATCACCAGTACACTTTTCTGTAAAGTTTTTTGAAAGTAAAAGACCAAAATATCACTAAATGTTAGAAATTAATTTATTTTCACAAAATTATATTCATTCAAATCAGATATACCATTTAAGAAACTACATTGCTTTAGTCCATTTAAATACCTTAAGTATATGTGATTTGCACTGTAATGCAAAAATAGCTTCCCTACATTGAATTCTAAATTCTAGAAGTTCTTTCCTTATTTAGTTATTTTTAGGAAATATGATCTAGAATAAAGTAGATTAAATTAATTAGTTGAGATATCATATCTAATAATTTTATTTTCCTTATTTCAATTAAGTATTAAAAAGATGAACTGAAAATTATTCCATCCATATAATGAAATAGCATGATGTAAAACAAAGTGAAATATGAGGATGATATATAATTTTGATATGAAATTTTTGTTGTTCATTCAAAACCAAGAAATGTTGATGTGTCTAATGAAAAACAGAACTTCTGTGCCTGGTTCCATATGCATCCAATTTTTTGCCCCTATACATCTTGTCTTTCATATCAGTTGTAATTAGGTTCTGCAGGATATAACAAGCAAACATAACAGTGATGTAGATAAGATAGCCATACCTTTTCTCTAATGTAAATGAAGTTCAGAAGTAAAGCTAATAAGAGTAGCTTTACAATTTCATCAGGGTTGATATTGTCTTTCCTCTACCTTTCCTCCATCCAATTATAAGGTCACCTCATAATTAAAAATCATAACCAGTCCTTATACTTGCAAATTCTATACTGGCTTTCAGAGACATGACTAGAAAATCTTCCTTTTTTAAAGACCATCTCTTGAGTTTCCATAAGGCACTTTTATATAGTAGTCAGCTTGGGCTACTATAACAAAATACTATGATTCGGATGGCTTAAACAACAGGTACTTATTTCTCACAATTCTAGATCTGGAAAGTTAAGACCAAGGTATTAGCAACGTAGATTTCATCTGAGCCCTCTTCTCTGAGCTGGTAGATGGTTACCATTGCTCTGTATGCTTGCAGGGCTCTGTGTGAGTGTATGTGAGTGTGTGTAGTGTGGAGAGAGAAACAGAGAAAGCTCTTATCATTAAAAGCACTAATCCCATCATGAAGCTCCTACCCTCATGACCTCATTAACCATAATTGTCTTCCAAAAGCCCCATCTCCAGTTACCATCCTATTGGGGGTTATGGCTTCAACATATGGATTAGGAGAGACATAATTCAGTCCATAGCAACTTCCAGTAATATCCCATCAAACAAAACATAGACATATTTTTAAAATTCAGATTATTTCTTTATACCCTTACATGATGAAACACCAAAAATCACAACTTAAAACGTTATAAAAAATGGTCTAATAATCAGTCATATTTCTGCAACAATAGCAGTCTCTTCCAAGATGCAGGTGTATTGGGTGAGGGCAGACCTTCAAAATTACTCTTTGCCCAGAGTTTTTTTTTTGCTATGGTTATGAGTACCTTGAAAAGTAAGTGACAATAGCACCGCCTACCACTAAGAAGGTATATGATATGTATGTCAGGACTATTAGTGAAATAGTTTATTTTTGACTCATCAGATTTGAAAATGGCTATGCAATATTGCAGGTCATTGGATTTCATACTTCAGAATATGTCAGTGGTCTCCTGGCACTCAAATTGCCTTGCCGGATTGCTCTTCTTTTTATAGTAATAGTTTTTTAAAAGAATTTTGAGTTTTTTGAGTTAGTATTGTAAAAGATGCCAGATTTGCCTGTAATCCTGCCATTTCTAGGTTCTATCATTAAGTAATCCTTTAACATCAGAATCTTAATGTCACTGATGTCTAATCACAGGTCGCCCTTTAAATGGAGATTACATTAGTTAGTTATTTTATCTATTTACATGATTATCAAAGGTGCACTATTCCACAGTGCTTGCTAAATTATAAAGGCACCTCAAACATTTACAATGTTTTATGTCTACATAGTCTTGTTTTATAAGCCTAGTTTATGAAAATGGAAGATATAAGAAATGGATTGCTAATTATTTTTATTACTTCCATATTTTCATTTTAAATATTTGACTTGACATATATCATCATTCTTATAAAATCTTCATTTATCTAAATTGTTTTCTATTTTCCTTATCCATTTGTTCTGTATATCCATTTACCTACCACTAAAAATGAGATCTAGATGTGTATTTTGAGATATTCTGTTATCATCTATTCTAGCAAAACTTTTGTTCATAATTATCTATGTTAGAAAACAATTATTCAGTAGCATGGTACTGACCTTTATGTGCCAAATAACCATGAACATAACAGTGGGAGAGCGAGAGGATGGAGAACAGAAGGGGAAAGGAGTCCAATGGATATTGGGAGAGGACTGTGGGTTCCTTGGTGCTGGTAGGTGTGGTCTGAAAACCTATAGTATAAGTGTGAACCTATACTTTGAATTCGTATACAGTATTGTACACCAGTGTTACCTCAATCAAAAAGAATATTTATATATATTTCAAAAAATAAACATTTATGAAAGGCATTCCTTATTCAAGTGAGTTGCAAATATCGTATCCAATGTCAAGTTAATGTGATCTTATAAAATGTCAAACTGAATGCTGAGTTGTAGAAATATCATCTTATTGAGTACTTGGGTTTAAATGTTTACTCAAAAACTTTTATTTTCTTGGAGTTTTAACTTCGATTTAACTTCAAGGAATAATATGAATTAGGTGAAAAATCAGCTAAAATCCACATCTATTAGCATTACTTTTTCACATGTTGCAACTTTAGGAAATTCATCTCATTTTGTAATAGAATGAGAAATAAAGGAAACTGAATACTGCTCTTCAGTAAATACACTGAAAAATTGAGCACATTATGTTCACAGGACAAGAACTGGCTAGTCACTAAAAATTCAGCTCATTTGTCTCATGTTTCAACTGAGTTAAAGACAAATCAGAGACAAAGAACTTTTATCCCATTTAGATGAGGAAATAAAACAGAAATAGACATGGCACACAGGTTTCTCCTGCTATCTAAAAGTAGAATGTTCCTTTTTATTATGTTTTGGTAAGTCATTCTTTTGGAACTGAAACTGAAAATGTTACTACCAAAATTTATATTAAAAATTAAATATTCCCAGACCCAATTAAATTATAATACATAGATTGTAATAAGATCAGGTTGGCTAATAGTAGAGAAATTAAGAATATTTTGAATAGAATTCTCAAGTAGCTAATTTAAAGGATTTAATGTTTTCGCAGCACATACAATCATTAGGCAAAATGTTATTTCAATTGAAGACTTTGAGGGAAATACGTTACAAATTTTTTACTTAGACTGTTTAAATGAAGAATGATATGATATAGTGTAATGGTGGCTTTTAGTAATCTAATTAAATATTTTAGAGTATTTTCTAGGGGAGAAATAATAATAGTCAGGACATCTTTAGTCCTCTTTCAAAAAGTAGATTAATTTAAAATTTCTCAACTTAATATGTTGACGACTCTAATAACTGATTATTAACACTTTTTTTTTTCCTCAAACTATGTTTAGATGGGAGTTACATAGGTTTATATTTAGTAGGAATACTTTTAAGAGTCTACCTTGTGGCACTGAAGTCTGGCAACTACCCTATCAAAAACATCTTTACCCCTCACTTACATTGTTTCTCTACATAGCATTTATCACTACTCTTGATAAATATGCCTGGTCTCTTTGTTTATTATGTTTCTTCATTAAAACATAAAATCCATCAGGACAGGAAATGGGATTCTTATCCCAAAAGGAGCCTCACCAACTTCCTGAGATTCTTGTTTACAAGAATCTGTGCAGATGGAGTCTGCATAAGCCACAAAACTTTAAAGTAGGGGTTAACTATAAAATTAGAATGCTTCATAATTTGATTTTTCTAATCTTTTTTTCCTCACTCAACTCTGCTTAATTCTGACTGTTTTTATTCACTGCCCCACTAACTATGCCCTTTAATTTCATCTCAAGCAGTTGTTCAAATGTTGTTTCCTCTACACAGTGTCCTTCTCCTCCTCCTTATATCTAGCTAGGCCCAACTTCTTTGTGGAGTGACTGTAAACATACATACATGCATGCATGCATGCATGCATACATACATAGTGCACAATTCCATTTTGGATGGGCTAGTATATATTGACATTAGGTTTATCCAAAAATCTATATGTTTCACAATTTAGATATATTAAGAGAAGATATATAATTTTATACTGATATTTTAAAAATAAGCCTATAGGATTTAATTGAATTATTTATGTCTCTACCTACCTATCAGATTACAGGAAAAAAATTATTCTTGAAATCACTGTCATTACATGACTTAGAAATAACTAGGGCCCTCTTCATTTATTATGTGAATAATTTGTCCATATATCTAAATTTTCTTCTAGATCACTCCTGTTCCTGGTACTCACCCACTTTTAGTTTTTGTGAACCCCAAAAGTGGTGGGAAGCAAGGAGAACGGTATGTTGTTTTCTAATGACATATATATTTATTAAACTTACAGTGTAAAACATGTAAGAATATTTTTCATGCTAGAATTATATGTACATAACATTGATATGGTCTCTCTTAATAGTTGAATTTGAATATAATAATGATCTTTTGTAAATAGTTTTATCATGACTCAGTTAGTTGAATTCTCTCTAGCCTCCTTAAGTCCTAGTTTTAACAAAGATTTTTGCATCCAACATGGCTTCATAATGCTGTTGAATAAAAACTGGTTCTCTAAATGGTCAACTGGGAGACTTCAGGTAAATTATAACCCAGTACTGAACCATAGAATGCATATCCAATTTCTAGACAAAATATATTATGATTTTCTGCATGTGCATTTTGGAGAACATGATGTCATATTTCCTAGACTAGCACACAGTATTTAATCTGAAAAATTATAAGCTGCATTTTCAGGTATCTCAGTCTACTGGACGATAACTCAGAGTTTTCATTTTATAATAAAATTGATGATTAAAAACTAATATTTAAAAGTCTGAAATATAAATCCTATAAAATAGAAGAGTTCTACTCAACTACCCTATCATAAACAGTTTTAAAAATAAAGTCACATACAAAAGTGCAGAGATTGTATTAATAATTCCTAGAATCCTTTAATAATCTCAACCAAAAATGGAACAAACAGATATAAACATTCATGTAAACATTATGATAATAAACAGAAATTTTCTCTATGGTCAACCAAATGATGAAATTGAATTATTTTCATGAATGATGGAATTGTGTCAAGCAATTTCCTTTCTTGCCATTTAACATTCAGATTTTTTTTAACATGGAATCCAGAATGATGAACTTTAATAGTGATTATGTACACACAGCACATGCATACACACATGCACATGATTTTATATATACGTTTGTAAGTATAAGATGAAGAAACCAAAATAATTTTTTGTTTTTACCATTAGCGTTCCAGTTATTGTATGTTGGTAAATTTGCTAATATATCCAGTGAAACACAGGGGAAGGACTTCCAAAGTAGATTTACCAATGTATTTTTTTATCACCTGTTATTTAAAAGAATTAACCAAATACAATAGACAATTTCTTAGCTGTTATTTAGAGAAGGCTCTGAGCTTGAATCAATTTTTATTTCAAATAGTAAAATATTATATCTGCTTAAAATTTTTTTATCGATATATATTTTTACCTTACTAAGCATAATTTAAAATATCTTAAATAGTTTTTAATAACTGTAGGTATTTATTCTTTATCAAAAAGAATAGTTACCTTACTTTTAGAGATATTAAATAATAATAATGCTAAAGTTATTTCTCCTTTACTACTCATAATCTATCTGGTATCTACATTATAGATATCTTGAAATATTGATTTCTAATTCACAAAGTATTATATTGAGATTTCAATTCATTGTGGAAATTAGAGAAAAATGAAGTTAAAAAGAATAAAAAGTTTTTCAAAGGACTAAGCATTCCTCTCAAATAAGATGCATTAATCATGTAAAATTACTCTTATGAATATCTACCTTTCTCCTACTACATAAAAATAACTTTCTTTAAATTAAAAAATATATATAGATACACTATCAAAACTAATTGAAACTTATGGAAGGGGAAATATTTTTAGTATTCTCAATATTCATTTGTGTTTACGAAAGTAAACCCCAAACTTACGTTTTGTCCTTTGTACACTATGAGGGACCATTCAAATTCAAAGAAAATAGAAATATGTTTTAAAGGAATTCTATTCCGAATGCAAACATAAGTTTACCTGAGTGCTTAAAGATCAGTTTTCTATAATAGTGCAATTCTATCCAGAATTTTAATTGAAAAATATTTTGAGGTTTTAACTTTAATGTATTAGATAAATAGTAAAAGTTCACATAACTATGTGTTCAAAGGTTCCCAAACCAGTCAATGTGTAAATGTCTTCCTGCATCATTCATATAGACAGACAGCAATACCTGAGTGTCTGCTGTGATATGTGCTGTAATATCTAGCAAGTGAGAATAAGAAAATAAGACATAGTTACACAGGAGGCACACCAGAAGCAGGTAGAAGGCAACGCAACATGGCAAGTGCTAGTGATATTTAAAATAAAGCTGCTGTAGACATTTAGAGAAAGAAGTGACTATCTCTAAAGACCAAGTCTTCAAAGAAGTTATTTTTGAGTTGGTTCCAAGTAGATGTTTACAGGTGAAAGAAGACAAATAATTTGTAAAGTGGTGTGTATCTTTCTGGAAACCAGTAGATATTTACTGAAATTAAATTTGAAGGAGAAGAAAAAGAAAGATGAAAGATAAACTAGTTTAGATATAATAAAATATTTTATACTATAAACAACATGATGTTAGTGGAGACTTTTGATCATGGGAAAGGTGTGATTGTACTAAAAAGCAGAATAAAGAAGTGGGTAGATAAGAATTTTCTGGAACTGCTGAGAGAACAATAAAGTCGTGAGATGGGATGGCCAGCTCTGATGAATGTTACTCAGAGGCTATAAGACTGCCCACTTCTTGGGTTCAGGGCCCAGGGAAGGGTGCTTTTGAGAAATACTCTCTAAGATCCTTCTCTATACAGAAGATAATATAATTAATCATGATCTAGAATGTAAGGGTTATTGCAGATTCAAGAGTGGGGGGATTTAAGCAGATATTACATAGTGAACTTAAAACATACCTAATCCTATCAGTAAACAAAATATGAATGTTTTTGTAAAATATATAGTGAGAAGAACTAATTTAAAAAGCTATATTCCATCACTTTTATTTTTGCTATAAATTTCTATCTAGGATATATGTGTATTTAGAGTATCAACTGTTGCATTTATTAATTGAAAACTATTTCTTTCAGGAAAAATAAATTATTTAATATTTCCTTATGAAATAGTATAATAGTATAATAACAGTAGTCAGATAGGTATAAAAGTATCAATTATCAGTTACCTAAGTTAAACCAGTACAGTTTTGTGAGCTGACAGATCAAGATGATTGTTTATATGAAATTATGAGGCAGATGAAGGCAGATGAGGCAGAGGTCATAGTCTTTGCTTACAAACATACGTATGTAACATACAAAGTGCACAATCCCACTCTGTACAGAATAATATTTATCTCTATTAGGCTGATCCAAACCTACACATTTCACATTTTCATCTTTTAAAAAAAGACAATTAAGTAATTTATATTGACATTTTAAAATATTTATTTGTAATCTGATTCATTAAATAATATTCTTAAACAAGATGGAGAATATTCTAAATTCATATGCATAGTTAGAATGTAAATATTCTTTCTTATTTATAAGCTATATTACCTAGATATGGCTACTATGTATCTTTTTCTAATGAATTATTTTTTATTGTGGTAACATTGGTTTACATCACTGTAATGTTTTAGGAGTAAATGCTCATATCTTCAAATGTATATTTACATAATAAACCTTTTTTATTATTATGGAGTGACATTAGTTTATAAAACTGTATAATTCAAAAGAATAGAATGGTACCTTTTTGGATATATATTAACATACTACACCAGCCACCTAAAAAGACCCATAATTCTCCACCATAATCCATTGCTCCCCCTCTCCCTTTTGCTCTTCACTTACCCTCTCTCTCTGGACACCTCAGTTTTAGAGTAAGATTTCTAGAATTTGTTTTTTAAGCCTCTTTTTTGATTCATAAAGAACCTCTAGTTTCTATTGAGCTACTAATATTGTTAATGTAGAATTTCTCAAATATGTTTCACTATAAACATAAACAATTATATTACTATTAAGGGATGATGTTATTTTGAAATTCGGGGGTAGCATAAATTACTTTTTTTCCAATATTTTCATCTTTACAGAATTTACAGAAAATTCCAATACCTACTAAATCCTCGTCAGGTTTACAGTCTTGCTGGTAGTGGACCAATGCCAGGGTAAGTCCAAGGATAATATTATTATCATTAACTCATTTCATACTAATGAATTAAATCAGCAGCCTAACATAATGATAGTTTTATTTTGATAACAGTAGTCAGATAGGTATAAAAGTATCAGCTATCAGCTACCTAAGTGAAACCAGTACAGATGCTATTTTTCTAAATAGCCTTTTCAAACATTTCTTCCAATCTAAATATTGTGAAGTAATCCTAATACTAGTATTAATACTGATAATAACCATGTACACTGGGGTGCTTAAACTTCTATTTATTTAAGGAGCTATTATTTTTCTTTCCTTTGTTTGTAAGATATAAAATACAGATCTACTGCAGAGCAAAAGAAAAACAAATACAAAGAATAGAAATCATTTAGTTTACTACTTAAAGTTGTGATGAATATAACAGTTGTTAAGGTAATTTATTTTTAGTAGTTAAGAAGTAATAACCATATACTTTTATATGATTTTTATAAATTTTATATAAATGTTTTATATACTTTTTGTGTAATTTCAATACGTCTCAAGTATGCACTAAAATAAATCATCATTAATTTGGCCTAGTTAACTAATTAATCTCATTCTCTTCTACTAGCTTTTTTTCTCTATATTAAAATGAGAATAGACATTAAGCCAGATGAAGTAGAAAAAAAAAGCTCTATAAAACTAATATAAACCTTTAAAAAAAAAATCATGTTTGGGGCCTCCCTGGTGGTGCAAGGGGTTAAGTCTCAACACTATGAAGCTATCAGCAGCCACTACAGTGCAAGTTTGATCCTGGCCTGGTACATGACCCATATGGAACAGCAGACCTCTCCTGCCTTGCCCTCAGCAGTGTATTTCAGTCTATCCACCTGTTTTGATCTCCATTCTGTCTCTGGTGGGCCCTCTCACCCCCCGCACCTCTGGCCTATACTCCAGTTCTTGTATGCATAAATAAACCTTTTAAAAAATGATTAAAATAAGTGTTTTAGGTTATTAAAATTGTAGATAATAAGTTCAATAAAATTCATATCATTGTATCTTACAATAAATAAATGCAAATTTATTTAAAAACAAGTAAATAGCAATTAGAATCGACTGCTACAATTACATTCATCTGTTTCTTCTATTTCCTACTACCTTCTGTTAAGGGCTAGTGTTCAAATGCTAGCAGTGATCTAGGAGATCTCTTTACCATAGGAGGCAGACTCACTGTAGGAAATTAGTTCAGAACAGTGCTTTTTCAAGCTCCAGATTCACAATGTATAAAACTTAATCAGATTATTAGCTAGGTAGCTATATACTGGAAGTCCCAATCTAGATAAAATCAAGCAAAATTAAAGTCTTGACATTTAATAGACAACTCTTTTTCTTGCTCTTGAATATTTTCTGAACTTCAAAGAAATTGGTCTTTGATGTACAGCAGGATTAAGAAGTTGGCCATTCACAAAAGTTTAGCTCTGTGACAGTATGACCTCTGTGGCTATACCCAGACCAAGTATATACAGAATTTGTCTGTATTTCATTGTTGAATGGAGTAACATCTGCTCTATTAATTACAAGTCTATAACCTCTGTTCTTATTGTCTTTTCTATAAAGTGGGACAAGTAATACCTTCCTTATAAAATATTTGTGAAGATTAACAGGTGATTCCTGTACAGCATGTAAAAGTCTGCTTACCACATAATATGCCCTTAATGTTGTAACTAATTCCTTTTTATACTAACATTAATTTATAAATAAAGTGAGTTTTGTAGTTTTAAATAATTGGAATATTGATTTTAGCCTTGTTTTATCATCTCATTATTTTCTACTCAACTTCAAATATATATTACATATTTCACTCTATCCATGTTAGGCAACCTCTTATTCTCTATTCTAATATACTAAAAAAATAAAAATAATATGTATACTTATAAAAATCCATACTGTAATCAATACTATTTAGAGAGTAAACTGAACATCCTACTTCAAGTATTACCAGTTCTCAGGTATTATCACTGTTAATTATTTGTATGTAGCTGTCCAGATCTTCATCTATATACATAGAGATTATTATATGTATATAATGTATTCGTAATCAGACACACACATAGTTTTCTATAACTTGGAGTATAGCTTTTATTTTTGTACATCTTGAATTATTTTACTCAAGAGTATATGTGGATATATCTTTGAGATATTAACCAGTTTCATTATTTTTTAAGAACTGCACAATATTCTATTCTGTCTATCCTATTCTATTCTATCCTATTTTGTTAGCTATTCTTTTTCTCAACATTTAGATGGTTATAGCTTTAAATTGTTAGTGAGTATGCAAAATTAACATTTTAATGTGAAAAAAATCCTTCAGATATTTTCATAGATTAGGTTGTTGATATTATTAAAATTGCTTTAGAATATTTTCTATTTTAATTCTCTGGTTATGCCAAATTACTTAACAAGCAGTATTGATTTATATTCACAGGAACACTATATAATGCTTATTCTCCATAACCTCCTTTAAATTGGTTACTTTAAATTTTAAATTTAAAAAATTTAGAGGAGATTCTATTTTTGACCTTTGTGCCAGGGGAAAATTCATCACTTGTCATTTTTCTTTGCATGCCACTGATCAATTTTAAAGTTAAATATGGCATTAATTAGATTGACCTTTCTATAAACAAAAGAAATATACTCTGACTTATGATCCAAAATAAAATTTACTAGAAAATAATGACTTGTTTATAGAATTAATGGGAAAATTAAGAACCATGTTTCAAAAAATATAGGAAATGGGACAACTTGAGGAAATGGAGTATCAGAAATAAAAGGGTAAATCCCGTGGGAGTTATAGCTGGAAAGAAATGGTTCCTGCTACTTTTCTGTTCTTATTTCTCTGCTTAGGATTCATCAAAGGAAGAAACATATTTGTTGGTCTGTCTTGTTTCTTGTGCCACAGTCTTGGCTCCTGTGGGAAGGGGAATCTTGATGGACAGTCCTGTCAAATGCATTTGTCAATTGTTTGTTTCCTTGAAGCCAGTGGGGATGCTATAGCCAACCTGTCGATGAAAGATGAATTCATGGTGGAAATCAGCATTAGGTTTTCATCGTAGTCCAGCTATTGGGTGACTATTTCTCTTTTCTGAACATATAAGCTGGAGAATAGATATACCAGTCAACATACTACTTACACTCAACACATTTCCAAAAGCACATACATAACTTCCTAAAATGTAGACAACTTAGTCTCATATATCCAGTTTCAAGTCCTCTCTACACCTATCTTTGGAAGTAACTGATTTTTCATTTTTTCATCTGTTTAGTTTCAATATACAGAAACATAGGAGAAAATGATAAATTTAGCTATAACATAGATTTGATTAAACAATATTTTTAATAATATGAAGAGTGAAATAAGTGTAATGTCTGTTCTGATTTTGCAGCTGGTTGAAGGTTGTAGCTGGAATGTAAAATATTTCTTCTCCTTGTATCCTGACTGCTTGGAAATGTTTGCCAGTGCAGTGATCCAAGTACTTTGCCTGTTATGTATGAGACTGTAGTGGCATTGTTTGGATTTGTCTGATTTAGGTAAATCATATTTTCTTTTGCTGATAGATGTGGTGGCATTATTAATGGTATTTATATAATATGTCTAGGTCTTATCCCAGGCACTTGATTTTTATTTTGGTTCTAGTCACTCTGTGTATTAAAAGTGATCATGTGTCTATCCCTAGTAATAAATATTTGGTGGGAAACAGATTTTTCAGTTTCTTTTCCTTTGCCAACTGATGAGCAAGATTCTAGATCTTGCCTTTTATAATGTTGCATTACTGAATGAAGACATCAATAGAGAGCCCCAAGTCCCATTACAATTACCCATCCAGAACCTCCATAGAATAGGTGGTACATATTTATATAAAGGTATGTCACCTTTATATAAATGTTTTGGGGTTTTGTTATCATATGTAATCTGACTAACTGATGATAAGAATAGAGATCCTATTTTTCTCCCTATTCCCATTATATCCTGACAAATCCAGTTCTCCTTGGAAATCATAGTCAGTTAAATCAAATGACAAGATATCATAATCTATTTATCTACTGCTATGAAGAGCTTCAAAATGTCTAGGTGTAAATTTCAGCCTCTAATTCAATGAAAACTTTATCATCTTATATGGCAGTATTCCTATGTCCTTGGTGTTAGAAGATCTCAATCATCAGATTTTAAAACTGAGTATGGGAAATAAACTATTAAAAATAAATATATTACTCAGTATTATTCAGATAAACAAAACCAGTAGAATATGTGGAGAAATATTTATTATAATAAATTGACTCGTGTTAATGTAGGCTGACAAATCCAAAATCTATGAATTATTTTCCAGTTTGCAAAAGTCAACAAGTTACTGTGTACTAGGAAGAGCCAGTATTTCACTCTGAAGACTATTATATTGGGGAATTCTCTCTTCCTTAGGATAAAGTCAGCCTTTTGTTTTATTCAGTCCCTCAAACAATTACATAAGGCACACTTCCATTATATAGAACAGTCTGCTTTACATAGTCTACCTGTTCGAATGTCAATCTCATGTGAAAAACCCCACCTAGGAGAAAAAAAAAAATGATTCTTGGATTACTATGTGGGTGCCCTGTGACCAGTCAAACTGACACACAAAATTTAGCATCACAGTGTTTCTAGACCATGTTTTGTGAATTGTGTGAAGCAGTATCATATAATTCAGGGCATGGGCTACAGCTGTTTAGTAGTACATCCTCTAAGTGCTTGCACTGAATCAGTGGCTGAGTTTTCAATAAACTGTTCCAATGCTCTATTGACTGCTTGCTTCTCCTTGATAAAATATATGAAAAGCCCTTTAAGTCTCAGAGGTCATCAACCCACTTTTTTTCTCCCTTCTCTATGTGATGAATTCCTTGGAAGGAAGAAGCTGTATTTGAGACACTGTGGCAGTGTGTAAGGCATTCAGTAAGTCAATCGCTATGACTATTGAAAGGCATAATGGGAAGGAAAAGTAAATTCAATTGCTAAAACACATGTCTAGTACCGTGAGGGTAAATGGCTGTAGTTGCATTATGGAATGGGCCCAGTAATTCAGGCTACCCCTAAGTCACTGGCTTAGTTTCCCTTGAGAAATAGTAACATATTGGAATTCACTAATTGGTTCCTTTGATGACAATTGAGTATTCCAGAGTCAGTAACTATCCTTCTTGTTGAAGATAAATTAATGTTTATCTATTCCATAACCTCTGCCCCTTCCAATGTAAACATGAGCATTTTGAATACTCATTGGGAGTAACTTTTTAAAAATGCTGACTGGCATTCCTTTGAGACATTTATAGCCCCAACAATGGGCCAATTTCAAGAAATTTACTGACATTAATTGTATTTTCATCACTTAATTCCTGTGTTGTGCTTTCCATTTACTAGTGTATAACCTATTATTGTGAGTACTGTTGAACTGATGTTTATTAAACTCTGGATATCTCTATCTTTTCAGAAAAGGTAGACAGCACATTTTGTTATATGAAATACTACCCACTCATCAAATGCTATCCTTTCCTATCCTCAAATTCCTCATCATGTATGTGTACAGAGATCTTTTTGAGCTACTTTAGATATATCATGGAGGGGCATTTGTGAATCAGTCTTCCTTAAAAAATGAGGATGGATAAATTCCTGAAAGGAAATTGGTATATATTGAAGGAGAAGTGGGGGGTGTAGACATATATACAATAGTTGAGGGTAGATTTAGGCATTTGAATCTCATAAAATCTCATCAGTTGATTATGAGCTGGTATTATTGAGAATCTTTGATTTGGTCTGTAATATGTGTGATAGGGCATACTGATATATTACAAATGGAGTAATTTCTCAATTAAATTTGCATTAATTCCTGTAAATTCATAACCAACCATTAGTCCTTTAAACTACCATTTTTGCAAGTTGCTAATGTGGATGAATTAACAACTCATTTTTCTCTCTCTCTGAAAATAAAAATTCAGATCAAGTTCCAAAGAAGAACATTCTCATTGTGTTTGCTTGGCCATGTGCCTACCCCATTGTTTGAATGAACACAGTTGATTTGCTTGTTTGATAGACTTTCCAAAATTATATTCAACATTATATTTTCCCACAATCAAATAAGGTCAAAATAACAGATGCTTCAAACAAGCATTTTTTTCGTATGTAAAATAAACTTTTGTATTTCTTACATAAAGCACATGTTCTTAAAATTTCCAGTTTTGTTTTGATTAGGTTGCTTTTTTTATGTTCTTTTTAAAGATCCCATTGCATTAATATTAAAATCATTTTATATATTTTGCAAATGTTTTCTTCTAGTTTGTTCTCTCTGCTTTCAGTTTATGTATTATTTTATCTTTTAAACATTTAAAATTTTCATCTGCTTATTTCATGCTAAATGATTTCTTGAGTATATATGTTTGAGAAAACCTTTCCTCAAATCAAATTATTGAAATGTCCTTCTGTATCTTCTTTTATTACTTTTATATTCTGCTTAGAATTGTTAACATTAGTCTTTAAAGACTGTTTGTCTTAAGGTGCAGTGACATATTACTATAAGGGGAAAAAACTTTTTTTTCCCTCCAGACTGAAATCTAGTTGTCCCAACAAAATTTGTTCATTAGTCCATGGTTTTAATTTGTGATGACATGATATATAGTGTACCCTTTCCTTTGCTTTATTAATCTGCTTTTTGATTCTTAGACTCTTATTTACTATAACTCCCTGACTACTCTCAAAAATTAGCCAATGTGTTAATGTATCATTTTTTTAAAGATACAAATTTGAATGAAATTTTGTTGACTTTCTTGTTAATCTCTTGGTCACTTAGGAATTGCCTGATCCTCTCTGATATCCATACTCTGATTCCAGGAGCAGACCTGTATTTTGCTCCTCAGTTATCCTGGAGTCAAAAGCCATAGATATCTAGTCTGAAAGGGGATTCTGGCCTGGCTATGCTCTATTCTTCTACTGAATCCCATGGCTGACCTGTTCACTTGTTATAATTCTTCCCATCCCTGTTTCTAGCTGGGTTGTCCCAGGTCATGTGTCTGTTTGGAGAGTTCCTTTTCAATATATTGTTTTATAAATAGTTCCATTGTAAAGTCTCCACTAATTTGATAGTTATGACTAATTCCATCTCTTTCTGGTTGATTGCCCTTCCAGTGCTACTATATATAAAATCAGCCAACTTGAGCCTGCAGTTTTTCATTCTATTAATCCCATTTCTCTCCATTTTTCCTCATTATAATATAAAATATTTTAATCTTTTTGTATGCATCTCAATTTTAATTTATATTTATATTTTCTTCTCTAACACTTTCTAAATAGAGTAGAAACATTCCTGATATAATGAAAGTATGCTTATCCCTAGTGTAAATTATCTAGTAAATACCAAAACTCTGTGGTAATTTCCCTTTAATTGTTTTCAAGACAGAAATGGGTGTTGCTTTGCTTCCATTATATCGACTCCTATAGAGTCACACTCTGATACTGATTATTCTTTTTATAGTTGTTTAAAACTAGAATCTATATCATAAAAGTGTGATGATGTATATTTTACTGTGATATAAGTAAATTTTTGGAGGTATAAATTATTTAGAAAAAAAATCAAGTGTGAAATATATACAACTCTGGTCTTCATAGAATGATGAGGGGTTTTTTTTTTCCTTTACAACATTAAAATAAATATGCACATCTCTAGCTGTTACACCAACTGCTTATGCTAATGTGACTTATGAAAAGTTAGTATCAAATTTTTGTATACTTGTGACATTGCTTGTTCCCTCTTTTAAGCTTCATGAAAGTACAGATGGTTTATTCTAATATAATTTTAAAAATATTTAAATAAAAAAACAATAATTTGTTGAATTGAAATAAAAGTTAAGTATTTTTAAGCTATGTAGATTATTTTTCAGATTGATCAGCATAGTAAGGTATAGTAAATTGTTTGTAAGACTGGTCTTTATATAAATCTTGGTTTCATCTACCTGAACTAAACATGAAACACTTATAATTTTAAAAATTAAATTTTGCAGTCAGCCTACAGATTCATATATTCAAAGTGTTATCTCCATAATGAAGTCTTGTAATATATTCTCCTATTAAAATAAATGTATAACTTAGAAAAACATAACAAATTCCACAGATTTCATTATTTTCTTAATTTAAGAGATCATAGAACAGAGTTTCTACCATATTATAGTTAATCAAGCATCGCTGGATTCAGAATTTGTCACCTATTACATATGTCTCTTGTTATGAATCTTGTTATGTAGAGCGTTAAACAAAATCCTCAAAGGCTAAGCAAATGTTCATCAAAATTCAGTCCGACTCTACTGCAAGTATCAAGTATAAAATATCATCACTTCGTAAATGTAAAAATGAAGCACTCACCTCATACTTTCAATTCTATGATTAGTCATAAAATATGATGCAGATTATTTTGCAACCACCTCCCCCATTATATGTGTGTGCATAATTCTGTCTTGGCCTTCATTACTAAAGCAATTGAGTTTAAAATTTGATTTATACATTTCAATAAAGATATTCAGGTTAATAAAAGTAAGAAAACCAATACATGCTGCTACAAATAACAAAGTCTTATAATCACTTGCCTTGCAGAATCCCATTTGGGGTACTTCTCTACTTGAGCTACTGCAGCTTATAGTCACTCTTATGTGTATCAACCAATGGAGTATGTCTTTAAAGATGTTGAAAAACATGGTTTTATTATTCATTTCATGAAAAAAGAAATAGTAGTTGTCTGAAGAGCAATTAGAGATGCATGTATTATTGTTTAAAGTCATTATATACTGAAATTCCCTTAACACTCTAAAAGAAAAATTCTCCTGAGCTAGCTGTTGAAAATAACCAATTCATTCACATATATCCATGAAGCTGTTCCTTATTTTTTTTCCTACAAAATGAAGTATATCATAAATAACATAAGTTATTTAGTTATTTTATTTAAATACACATTACTGTTATCTAAGCCTTCCCAGCAAGCTCCCAAGTACAACTTAACCACTCGTGCAAGGTAGTAAAAAGACAATGTCTTACTAGTAGAAATAAGAAACTCAATGTGTATGATTATCTCAGAATCCTTTTAAATGATGATGTAGTAACCATTTCTATGTTTAATTAGAAATGTAACAGTGACTAGTACAGTTGTTTACACTCAAATAGCTATGCCACAATTAAATACAAACTGATGATTGCTTAACAACATTATAAACATTATAAATTGATTTATTGTATATTTATTCATTGACTTCCAGATGCCAGACAACTGTTAAAGTTGCCAATCAATCTTGAATGAGACAATATTTTATGCCCTTGTGTCCTTATATTTTAAATATAAATATATACTTTATATATCATTTTTTTATATTTTAGTGGAGAAAACCCACACATTAAACTAATAAAAATATACATGTTATCAGCTGGAAAAGGTGAACAGCATGCACATTGATAGTGAGTGTTCTGTGGTTGCTTTTTAATATAGACAGAGCAGGAAAGAACTCACCAAGTATAGACAAGAGGAGAAAAAAAAAAAAAACACACCTATTTGGTTATCTCAAAGAGAACTTTTAAGCCAGAATGAGAAGCAAGAGGAAAAGCATTATGATAGGAGAATATTAGACATGATTGGGGGATCTTAGGTCCCCCCAAGGCTAGGTGGCTTCAGCAGATCATGGTAGCATATTCAGATTCCCTAAGGGGCCAGAAAACATAGGGTTTTGCAATTACTATGACAACATTTCAGTTATATAGGCCTGTGCTGGTTAATTTTTAGTATTATAACATGTGGCCCAATTTAGTATTTGCCCAGGATCTTAACACATACTGACACACATATATGTGTGTATAAATATATACATACATATATATATATTCTTAAATTTTTAATTTTTGTTTTGGTTGCATCTTTTCTCTTCTATATGTGCACATGTTCCACTCAACCTCCACCAAACCACTAGTGCCAATACCCCCTCTACCTCCTTCCCACTCTACCCTCTCCTCCACCCTCCCCTCTGGCAGCCACTAAATTATTTCACTAAGTCCACAATTTGTTCTTGCTGTATTTTCCATTTAAGTATTATTACTAGTGGGTACATTATAATAGACTCTGATGATGATGGTTTCTGAGATCTTCAGTTTATACATCCAGCTTCTGTTGTTATCCTCTACTAGGATATGAGACACGTATTTGTCCAATGCAGAGTTCATGTTTTAACATTACATGTGGAACATTAGCCGAACAACTCATTTCCCAAATTTTCCAACATATAAAGACCATCACAGCTTCTGAAGTGCAGTGTGTAGTGAATTCAAAAACAAAATTTAGTGCTCACTGATAGGCTCTGTTAGCCAACTGATAGGCCTGGTGTGTCATCCCTTATGTTGTGGCCACCCATCTCCCATGAGATACAAAGGTGAACAAACTGACAAATCAGCTACTGCAGTGGAGATTGTGGGATATCATAAATTATATGTATGTGATATAAGTGTGAGAAAAAGATGTGTAATCCTATCTAGTACATTTAGTGGTAGTTTGAATTCTCCTTCTCTGTGACTTTTAAAGATTAAACATGTAGTTTTGCATCTGTAAGTATTAATGTTTTGTAGTACTTTTTATTATTCAGTAAAGTCTGTTAGCAACAATTAGTTCAAGAACAAAAAATATTAAATGAAAATTTCAGAATGTCTACCCTTAAAAAGAAATCTTGAATATATGACTTATACAAAATATTTATCAATGACAGGAGATTTGATGATATCGTTGACCACATACAACGCATAAGCACAAAAATGCTAAAGAAGTCTCAATATTGGCCTCAGAAATTAGTAGCATAGTCTCTGCTCCAAGACAATCATTTGTTTTTGTTTTTTGTGAATAGGAAAGAAATTTTTATTGTAAGTTTTATTGTATTAGTATACACTCAAAAGTGAGTGGGGGTAGATTCAGAGAATTGTCAGAGACAATCATTTTAGTTGTAGAAAATCCCTTTGCATATCACCTTTTGACACGATTTCTCTTTTAGATCAATAAATCTTAATATTCATATTCGAATTCAACTTCATGTTCTTATATGTGCTAATTGAAGTTATAACTCTTACTCTTTTGCTTCATAAATTGAAGAAATTTGAAAAGAATCAAATAATGACATTTTTATATCAAGGAAATGACAGTCATTTAAGTAGAAAATCAGTTTATTGAAATAATGATTTGAATACCTGCACTTTACAGATTATAAATTTTTATTTTTAAGTTCATTTGTATAAAGGGATAACATTGGATATTATTAATAATATCATAAACTCAGTGAAAAAGTTCAGCACTCATCATCCAGTTACTTGAATACAAACCTTAATGGAGCAAATGTGGCAAAATTATGATTCTTACTAAAGTAAGAAAGAAATGAAAGCATATGCATTGATTGCTTATAACGTGCTCTGTGCATAAATCATAATTGTGTTCAAAGAGACTTTAGTATTCTACTAGTTAAGATAAGACACTTAACTGTTAACTTGAAAAGAGTCCATGAATACACAATAGACAAAATATATGTTAATTTGTTGAGCATTGAGGATGGGAGCTCTGGATATATAACTGACCATGTAGAAACCATAAACATAGATGTGCTAAATATGTATCAGTATTTGCTTCAAAATACTATATCTGCATACACAAATAATTTAGCTGTTCAACTGATTCTATAGTCATCATGGAACCTTTTGAAAGATAAAAGTAAGGTTTTAAATCTTAAATTGCTAATGTCACACCTTTCATCAGAGTTCCCTCGTTTTTATTAAGGACATAATGAAGTCTTGAAACCCTGTGGTTAATACTGTTCCAACTAGCTTCACCCACATTATACCACACTCTTCTGCTTAAAACTCTAAAACCCAAGATCTTTGTAAGTTTAGGGCATTTCATTATAAGAGGTGATCAGTTTATAAATATCTACAATTTGAGCTCATCGTCTCTATATAAAAATATTGTTCAAAATTGTGTGAAAATAAGTCAAATATAATTTTTAGTATATTAAGCCATTAACAAATAAATTTATAGTTTTCTATGTCATATAGCTTTTATGAATCATCTTCAATTTGCAATGTTTCCTAAATTTTAAATAAATATATATTTATAATTATGTGTACATATTATATTTGATTTATAAAATCAAGCTAGATGCCATTTTGCATTTTTTTTTTCTTAAAGAGCATTTCCAATTTTATAATCATCACACCCACAAAATCAGTATTCACCCCTGCTCCTAATTTATCACGCAGTCATGATAGGAAGGAAATTATCTCAACTAATTTTCATTTACTCTAACTCTTATGAACACATTGATATTCATACCCATATAACTTATTATCTATTATTATCTCTGTGGATGAGACATCACTCCTCCTAAATATATTCAAATTCTTCTCTCAGTCCCTACTCCTGTTGCTCTTCAATACTTCATTTCCCCTACATTCTTGCTATTTCATTGGAAGCTGATCCTATTCTACTGGATCTTAACTCATGTAGTTAAGTCCTATTACTATGTGCCCACTCTTTATTAAAGTGATTCAAATTAGTTTATAAACATGTGTACAATGATTCATGTTTAATAATAAGCACAACAGGATTGGATAGAGGTTAAATGTCTGAGACCAAGGGGAATGTAGACAATCAATTTCCAGGTCATTGTAGACTGGCAAAAAAAATGAGCAACATGTAAAATTGACAAAGCTACATTTTTAATTTGAAAAAAATGTAAAGCTGTTTACCATATCAACTCCTTGTTCTCTTTTTAACTACTCTCTTGATAAAATGGATTTTTCGTCCACTTTTCCATCTTTTCAGTTCAGTTGGGCCTTGGAGACGTTCAGAAGAGTGCTTGTAGGTGTTAAATAAAATGAATGCTTTTTTGTTTTCCCCTTTCTTAAATGTCTCTTCTCCCTTCGATATTAGGAATTTTTAAGGTCGTGCTTTTTTCATACTTGGATACATTTTCCTTAGTTCCTTTAATGTCACTTTTACCTAGAATTTCAAATTCAGAATTCCATCCATTTTTTGTACATAGGTTTAACTTCAGAATATCTTCTTCCATCTCAGATTTATCTCTGCAGTCCCATATAGAGTTATCTACTTAAGTAATAATTCCATGTTAATGAGATATGGGTATCTTAAGTTATCTCAAATCAAACACTGAACTCATTTTCTCACACTTTCCCAAATTTTAATTTCCTAACTTGAGAAATTCACTTTCTCATCCCCAGTGCATTATTTCATGCTGCAAATGTGTCTCATCTAATCCCAGTCTTAGTATACTATATCTCCCTTTCTTTTTACATGTTAATTCTTCACTCAATTCACCCTCATGCCTGTTCCTCAGTTAATCAGCAAATTAACATGTACCACATCTTCAAAATTCAAAGTCATATAAATATAATATATATTATACTATGAGTCAATTCCATCCATTTATAGTGTAAAAATTCTTACATATATGCATATACATATATAAGAAAGTGACTTTAAAACGTTGTTTTTTGTTCTTCAGTTGTCTCTTAAATACTAACTATACTAACTTATGTTTATATTTATGTATGCATATACATATATACATGCATACATATATATATATTTAGAGCATCTCAAAAGGTTATTTTCCAAGGAACAAATAAAATTATAAAGTAAGGCCTTTACAAAAATGTTAAACTATACTAAGGAAATCGTGAATAGCTTCAATAAAAGTGGATTACTTTAGCTACTTCGTTTTATTCATTTCAAAATGACTTGAAAGACTTTGATATATATTTTAATATATTAAATTTCTGAGAATTATGTGTACTAATAAAAAAAGGAGCAGGCATTTACACTACATTACAAAGTCTGTGTTTACTGACTTTTTGTCACTGTACACAGGGATGATTATTAAAATTATTAAGTGATATAAGTATCCCAGAACAGTCTCTCATTTTGTATTTCACTTTGTTATTTCTACTCCCTTTCTTAACATCCTTCACTCTTAGCTAAAACACACACACACTCATACTCATGAGATCTTTTGAGCTTTTCTGAGGTAATAAAATTAATGTTTCAGTCATTAATGGCTCACTGATACATTTTTTGAAATTCTCTGAACCTTTTTTCTAGCATTAAATTATATGGGGTTCATAATGATGACTCCAAACCACTTTTTTAAATAACTAGTTCATTTATTTATGTAAGTTATATCACCCCCATTTAGTAAAATTTGACTTTCTATACCGTATCCTCAGAATACTCACCACATTAGTTGAAGCAGGTACATGACCTAGTTAACCTAAAATTTACAATTTATTGGTAAAATAAACAAGATATGAGGTAGGAGAACATGGTTATAATTAGTTATAATTATATAGGGAAACATGATACTGTTATAATTATGATAAGGAAACATTATACTTGATATCATCATTATATCAAAATGAACTACAACACCCTCCAATTATTAATATGTAGTATAGAGCAAACATTGAAGCACAGAACTGCTTCTTGATTAGAATTTTAGAAGTAGCTGGAACAACAATAGTATCAATCATACTAAAATATGTATAGATACATTCCAGGTGTAAGAAAACAAGGTAAGAATTGGTTTCCTAGACTATAAATATAATTTCAAAAACAATAATAATATCACAATCCAGAAAACTCAACCTGATTTTTAGTGAGGCAATTGTGAAGCCATATAATCTTGAAACTATCAAAATAATATGTAACTGAGTATATGCAAGTATGAATATGAATTGCTGAACAATAAGAGATAAGTATGTTTATTTCTAACTATAAATGCTTAAGTCAGAATGCAGAACTGTCTTAAGGAGAGTTCTTATAGAAAGGGGAGGAAGAGGAAATAGAGGAGAATTGATGACATGTGTTCAAGTCATTGTTGTTCCTTCAACCTTGTGTTTCTTTAATACAAAGGCACATGCGTATGTACAATTCAGTTAGAATTCATTATGCATTATTATGCTAACAGTATTTATGAATCACATACTTGTTTCCCCTAAATATCAAGGAATTTTTATGACATGAATCTATACTATTTAAGAGCCTACATTTATTTTTATGTTTAATCTGATTTCTAATAATTGTAACAAAATTATATATAAATGGAAGTATCAGTTCTTTGAATAATGATGATTTTGTAATAAAAATGTTTTATAATAAAAAATTGCCTGAATAATGTAAATTAAGAATCCAATTATAGGGCCCTCCCCTGGTGGCACAGTGGGTTAAGAAACACACTATGAAGCAAGATGCACCTACTGCCGCATGAGTTCAATCCCTGCCACCGGCCAGAGAGGTGACACACATGGCTCAGCAGACCTCTCCTGCCTTGCGCACTGCTCCCCTCAGCAGTGTATTTCAGTCAATCTGCCTTTTCTGCTCCCCATTCTTTCTCTGGTGGATCCTCTCACCCCCTGCATTTCTGGCCTGTATCCCCATTCTTATATGAATAAATCTTAAAAAAAAAAAGAATCCAATTATAAAGCAAAGTAAAATTATAGAATTAGTACTGTAGTTATTTTTCTTTCTTAAAAAAGTTTTCCCAGTGAGTTTTTAAAATGCTATTGTTGGGCCTCCTTTGTGGTGCAAGGGGTTAAGTTACAGCACTAAGAAGCTATCCACAGCCACTTATAGCACAGGTTCAATCCCTGTAACCCAAATGGTACAGCAGACCTCTCCTGTCTCGCCCACTGCTCCCCTCAGCAGTGTGTTTCAGTCAACCTGCCTGTTCTGCTACCTACTCTGTCTCTGGTGAATCCTCTCAACCCTGCACCCCTGGCCTACACCCCAGCTTTTGTATAAATAAAGAAATTAATTAAATCTTTAAAAAATAAAATGAAATGCTATTGTTTGGTACAAAGGAAAACTTCCTAATTTTTCTTTATCAGTTTTATCTTAATGATTACTACAGTGCAAAGTACACTTCTAAATTTTAGATAAACATTTTAATTTATGTTATTTATGATGCTTGTGATGTTAAGCATTATGATCTAACAATTTACTTTTTTTAATTGTGTACTATAGTGATGGCAGTTGAGTAAATGTGATAAGAAAGATCTGCTACATAATCACTAAACCTACACATTAACATGGGACCTCTTTCAAATTTAGGTATTGTGGATAAAAATAATAACTGTTCTAGGAGACTGTAATGGCCAATACTAAAAGCTCAAAAAAAATCATTTCATAAATAATTTTATTTTTTTTTTGAAACTCCATTTTATTTATGCATGCAAGAGCTGGTGTTCAGGCCAGAGGTGTGGGGAATGAGGATTCAACAGAGACAGAGTGGAGAGCAGAACAGGCAGATAAACTGAAATACACCTCTCAGGGGAGCAGGGGGTAAGACAGGAGAGGTCTGCTGTTCCATATGGGTCACCTCCCTGGCCTGGGATTGAACTCATGTTGCCATGGCTGCGGATAGTGTCAGAGTGCTGCGACATCATCCCTTGCACCATAGGAAGGCCCTACTTTTCATTTTCAATTTCAAAAATTTTCCATGAAATTATCATTATTAATCCAGAAGTAATACTTAATTATTTCATTACAAAATGGTCATGCTAATTGTTCAAGTTAACCTTTGCAGTTGATTCATGAAAAGTGCAGTACACAGTGCAGCAGTTTCCACAAGTGGATTGTCCAGACACCCTGATGGCTTTATCTTCCCCACTGTTCAGATGGCTTATGAAGGGAGAACCATGCTTCTGCTGATCTTGTCCCGGTGGTGGGTGAACATCCATACCCCCTACAGAAATCTTCCATTTTGGCTTTTGCCGGATCCCTTATATTTATTTGCTTGTTATCTATCATAGCTGTTTTCCTCTGTGCTTTTCCCCAATGTGTGATACAGGTCTTCCAATATTTCACTGATTACTGTTTCAGATTGGAAGTAGGCATTTCTCTCCCTGCCCACACAATTTTACGTGAAGTTCTCTGACTATTTCAATAAAATATTGGAATTAGAGGAAAATGGGTACATAGAGTCATGCCACTCTGATCTATAACACCCATACATTACTTTTTATGAAGAAAAGTAGTATACTACTCATAACCTGTAGATTATCACATTATTTATATATACAATTAATTCCTTAAAGTTGCACAAATGAAGCAGATGGTGGTAATCCATTATAAGCATAAGGAAATGAAGCTCAGAATGATTAAATATTCAGTGTATGAATGAAATAAGGAATGAATGAGTCACTAGGAAAATCTGCATGGTTTGAGTGGCTTTAGAGTTTAAGATGGGTCAATATATAGCAGTCCATTTAGCACTCAATTTATAGAGAGTAAGCTGGTCCGATAGTCACATGAGGTTTATGTTTGGGGTAGGATGCTGCTGAAGAACCAATGATGACAATTTTTAAAGAAAGCAAGAATGAATAACAGATGAAACATCATCATGGAATAGAAGAACAATGGTGAGTCAAATGGATGATCAGGCTTTCACCAGAAACAAATTTCTTTGTGGTAAAATTTCCAGTTACTGGAATATATAGACTTCAATAACAAAATGTTTGAGAAGTTAGGAAAATCAACAAGTTTAAAAAATTAAATAAGCAGAGACTAATTTAGGAATGAGAACAATTTGATTTTTAAATGATTCTTAAATAATTAGAAATAATTATTTAAGCCTTTCTATTAAAACAAAAGAAATCAAAGACTCACCTGAAATTGAATTGTTATATTTTACATGCTACTCATTGTTAGGAACTCACAAAACTGTACAAATACTTCAACATATAGAAAATGAGAGCACACTGTGCAACTCAGTCTATATACAGAATATATGATAACATATTAAAATGGAGGTAATGAGAAAAAAATAGTAAATCTTTTGTGTTCATAAATATAGATGCAAGTTTCAAAATAAAATATTAACAAACAATGTCATTTTTATAAAATTTTTATATGTGTTTTTGAGTACATGAAAGGATGGTAAGAAGGATTTAATACTGAAGAAATACATAAATGTCTATTCCCATATTCACCAGTTAGATGAAATCAACCATGCAGCTTAAAAGATGTAAAAAAATTAATATTGAAATATTTTGTATTGATTCTTACTATAGAAAGAAAGTTTACAGGGATAGGAATAGAAGGAAACTTTGTGTTGTAAGAGTCTAAAAATGACAAGCAAAGCAAAATAAATAAAATGAAAATTCCTACAGCAGTCATTTTAAATGAAGAAATTTTACCATTGTTCCGTTTAAACTGAGGGACAATTTGGATGTTCTTGATGAATATTCCAGTTCTATAGCATATCGGAGTTTTGGTCAACCCAAAGATTGAAGACCACTAATAGTGCCTTTTTTTAACATATGATACAGTTACATACATAGAAATTCAAATGACTATACAATAAAATATAAGCAATAGAAAAATAGAAGTAATGTTATTGTTATAAGATCAATATGTAAGTTAAATATATTTGTATATATCAGTAACAAAAACAATAAAACTTATAGGCAATTTAAAATATCAACACAAAGTATGAAACAGCTAAAATTAAATGTAACAAAATATATGGTAGACCTGTCAGCAGAGAATTAAAAACTTTACTGGAAGACATTAAATAATATTCAAATATATCAACTCTATATGCATGAACATAATTAAGAACATAGTTATTTCTTCCAAATTGATCAATGGGCTTAATATAAGTCCAATCATAATCATAATTATTTTATTTGTTTTTGTATATTTTTATTTTTATGGAGTATGACAGCTCATATATATATATATATAATAGGTGCATAGTCTACATATAGAAAAGCAAAGAAGGAATGATAGTCAAAATTCTTCATGCTCTAAGAAATGTAGACTTACTTTAAGGCTATGATAATTATAAGCATGTGGTACTGATACAGAAGTAGATAAAATCATGGAAAAAACAACAAAAATTTTGAGAGTTCAAAAGGAATTGTATTCAGAAGTGAAAATTTTGTTTATGGTTCTGTTACACCATAAAATTTTAATTACACAGTAAATGAAAAGACCGATTTGAAACTGAAATGAAAATTTGATGCATTGACCCTGGAAGGAAGGCTAGAAAGAAGGGATAGAAAGGCAGATAGAGGGAGGGTGTGAGGGCAGGAGGAAGAAAGTAAACAGAAGTGGGCAGAAGGAAGAAGGAGAGAATGGAAGAGAATAAAGGGATCCCTATTTCAAAATACCATAATAGAATCTTGTGACATGTATTATATTTTAACTCTAATTACAATAGAGTATATTCCCTATCTCATACCACCACATAGAATTTCTGTGTCAAAAGTAAAACTGAAATGTTATGTGTATATGTCAATTTTTTTTCTGATCTCTGACTTAGCAAACTTTTCTTATAATAACTGAAGTGCTAGTCACGTAACAAGATACTGGTAAAGTTGAATATGTCAAAACTAAAATCTGGTCAATTAACATGCATAATAAAGAAAGTAAAAATTTTAACTTGTCAGATATTTGCAAAAATGGGACTAAAATCAAGAACAAGAATTTTATAAATCAATAAAAAATTATAGGAAAAAGAGAGACAGCTATTTCACAGATGGGGCAACATTTGAAATTAAGCAGTGTGACATAAGAAGTGTTCAAGCAGGTGAGCTCAGCATAATCTTTTCTATACAACCAGTTGGGTATGAGCTACCACTTCCTTGGGAGACAAGTTGTCACATTCTTGTAAAGTTGCACAGAAGTACACTCTCCTGTGGAAGCAGCCACAGACCTTGAACACTAGAAAATACATGTAATAATGCAGGGTTTGTAAGAACATAAAACTAACCGATTACTGTTGACATGGATTTAAAAGGCATGTTCACAAAAAAAAATGTATTTAACAGAGCTGTAGAAATCAAATAATTGCAACTACATTGGAGAGAACTTCACTTACTGCATGGATGAATCATAATAACAGTGCTAAGTGGAAAAAGAAAAAAAACAAAAACAAAAACAGCAAGCATAAGTTGTTTGTGGCATATGATATCCCCAAATTCAGAACTGTGTTTACCTCATGAATGAAGAAGGGTCATGTTTTAGGAAAGAGCACCGGTGTGTGTAAATATTGGAAATATTCTACCCTCAGGAGTAGGAACTTGATGTCAGTATATATATTTATGCTATTTATACACAATTTAAGCTTATACATAATATAAGGCAAACAATTGGAGAGAGACTGGATGAAATATTGTAGCATGTCTAACAAAGTGTAAATCTACATTCATAGTGTAATACCCAAAAATTGTAAGAAAACTTGTGTGTGCTAAGTATTCTTGATGGTTAGTAGCAAATGGTGTGGTTTCAGTTAACTTTCATATATTTCTGAGCATATCTATGAACTGTTTGTATTTAACAAAATACAATGCTTGTACTAATGCTAGTTTAAATGAAATGCATCTCTTATATAAGAAGTTTATAAAATAAGAATAAACAATAATTCAGTGTAGAAGAGGGGCAAGAAGAGGTTACGTATCTCCTGTAAACTACAAAAATATACTCAACCAACTAGTCAACAGGGAATTGTGACTTTACTCTTAACAATACAATGTTGTTTCTCTCCTGTTATAAGAAAAAGAATGCCTAAAGTTGTATGCATATATTGCTTTAGTGTTTTGAGGAAATGGGCTCTTAGGTTTTCTACACTGGGATGCATTCAGAGGATACTATTTCTCCTATAGAAGCTTAGCCTTCAAAACATGCACATGCTCACATAAATCTACTTCAAATAATGATTACTGACTTACTTATTATTCTGTAGTAGTGAAACACTATAAATTGCTTAAAAGTACCTGAGAAAAAAAGGATTTATTTATTTAGTCATAGATTGCACACCCTACATAATATATTCATGATATAACACTATCTGAGACAACACAGATTTCTTATACATAAGTAAAAAATGAATTACACATGTAAATTCATGGAATGTAGAGGATAATCTTATTCATGTTAAAGTATCTGTGTAATAAAATTTACATGTGTATATTCATATATGTGAAAAACAGGAAAATATTTTAGACTATTATTATTATGAGAACAGTACTTATTTCTGGGGAATGGGAAGTGAAGAAACACATTCCAAATATTTCTGTCTTGTTTCAATTCTTTTATTGCAAGAAAATAAGTAGGTGTATTTGTGTATCTGGTTATATTACCTGACTTTGTAACTTTCTCTAAGGTAGATTGCACCTGTTTGCAGTTAATTTTTGAGGATTCCTGTGTGGTAAATATTGGAAAGACTAGAAGTCTCTCTTCTATTTACGGATTTTTTAAGTCAGACGGGAACACTGAAATAGTTGGCTGTAACGTCAACTACAGCTTGTTCAATTTCTCCTGGTAGCGGAGAAAGCATAGGACTGTCAAAGAAATATTGACACAATGGTCATGTTTATATGATTATTCAAAATATACTCTGAATATCTGATTAATACAAATTATTGAATGAAATAATATAGTATATTCACACTGATTTATGTGAATTGCAGGTCACATCTGGAAGAATACCTTAAATATTATTTAATTGGTTTTATAATGTTAGAGATATAATAAATATAAATTATATTTGCTATAGGATTAGATTGCATAATTAAAATGTTTAGCCTAAGACATTTTGTTACATTTATTTTAGAATTTTATTGTAGATAAGAATATTTTCAATGAAGTTATTCAGATTGTTTTCATAAAGTAAAATGTCTCACAGTAGATGAACTGCCAAGAATACAAAATTTAAAAGTCCTAATTTTAAAAAGGGGCCTTCCTGGTGGTGCAGTGGGTTGAGCGCTGCACTGTGAAACATCCACAGCACAGCAGCACATGTTCGATCCCAGGCCAGGGAGGGGACCCACATGGCACAGCAGACCTCTCCTGCCTCGCCTGCTGCTCCCCTCAGCAGTGTATTTCAATCTGCCTGTTCTGCTCCCTACTCTGTCTCTGGTGAATCCTCTCACTTCCCGTGACTCTGGCCTGAACCCCTGTTCTTTATGAATAAATAAAAAATGTTTTAAAAAAATAAAATAAAAAAGTATCAATCTTGTACCATAACATACTTATTTTTCAGGTTAAACTTTTTCCGTGATGTTTCTGACTTCAGAGTCTTAGCCTGTGGTGGAGATGGAACTGTGGGATGGATCTTGGACTGCATAGGTAATGAAGACACATCCTTAATGTGGTTGATATGAGAATGTGACCTTACAGTCTGTGTATTTTATTTATTATTTGTCAATATCTTTGGAACTATAGTGATATCATTGTACATCTGACATTGCACACAGTTTAATTTATTCAAAAGTTTAATTAACAAAATAATTCACATGTATCTAGAAATTCTACTTTTCTAATCAACTTTTCTTGGAATTTATTAAGCACCCGGATATTTCCATATTAAGCTCCACAAAATTCAGTTGTCTCTTGGCCCTAAGAAGGGAACTAAACAGGATCTTCATATTTGTATTAAGGCTGTGTCAAACAGATGTACTGATTTTAAGCAAGGAGCCTTATTGTTACAGGGCAGGGAGAGGAGCACTTTAGAACACCCAAGGCTGCCCTCTCTGAATGGGTCTTGTTATTCGCTGCATTAAGATAAACATATAAAACTTTTAATGGTAAGGAACTTTAATGCAATTAGGGTACAATACAGAAAGGACAAACGGTTAAGCATCCAAAGTTACCCATCTCCTTGAGGGTAAAAGTCTAGTTAAATAGGATTGACTTAAAGCAAGGCCCAAAAGCCTGCCACACGTCCAAAGGACCTTTCAATAGAGACTCATAGAAGAGGGTTAGATAGAGTCAGACAAATCTGGGAGGAAAAGAGTAAAATCAAAATCAAGATGAAAGCTGCCATTGTTAAGTTTCCCATGGGTCTCTCACCTACATTTGTTCCAACCAGTTCAAGACCAAAAAGCAAGCTCAGTTTCTTCACATGTCCCTCTGCTCCATGTGCCTCCTCCAGGTCTCCTTGCTGCTCTCCATCCTGCTTCCTTCTTCCTCCTCTTCTTTTGTCCTCCTCTTTCCCTGCTCAGCTCCACACACTTAGGGTGGAACCGGGATTCTGGAACTTCCCCCTTTCCTGGGGACGACCCTGTTACATTACGACTTTATCCTTTGTGTATCTTTACCATCCTCAATCATATCATCAGCATAGCTAAATATTACTTATTTATCATTAGCTATTTAATATGCAGTGTGCTAAGATTTAATCCAATCATCTTGCTTAATTCTTACAACTCTATAACATGGCGATACTATTAATAACCCTAACTAATAAAATACTAGAGATAGGGAACCTAAGTCTTAGACAATTTAAAATAACAGAACAAGTCTTATAAGTGTGAAATGACAAAGATGTGATTAGAACATACATTTTATTTCTATTACCTTTATATTTGAACTGTAACAGCTAGAATTTTATAAACTATCAAAACAGGGGCATGATTGAGAACAAAAGGTAGACATGTATCATAAAAGCTTGATAAATTCAGAAAAAAATTGTTTGGTTTTACAAACAGTGCTTTGTCATAACAGAAGAGTAGTCAGTAAACTAGATCATAAATTGTCTTTTATGAGGGGATAAAATCAATTTTTTTAAAAATTCATTTCAGTAATTGCATTGACCAACTTGTTAAAATGAGGTTCAATCACAAAAAGAAGAAAACATTTAGAAGAGACAGTTTTTCTATTTATATAAATTGACAAAAATTTTATTTAGTCAGTGCAGCTGAGAATGTCTACAAAAACATCTTGTTTGCATAATTTTAGTAAGCATTCACTGATTCAAATCTATTAACACTTTTTTAAAAAATGGTGAAAATTGATTTTGGCCTTCCAATAAAAGATGTAAATAATATTAAAATGCTATAATTAATGAAAAATGCAAAATTTAAAATTGCAAACAATAAGTTGTTCAGGGCCTCCCTGGTGACGCGGTGGGTTAAGAAACGCGATATGAAGCAAACCGCAGCCACTGCAGCACAAGTTCCATCCCTGCCGACGGCCAGGGAGGGGACCCACACGGCGCAGCAGATCTTTCCTACCTTGCCTGCTGCTGACCTCAGCAGTGTGTTTCAGTCAGTTTGCCTATTCTGCCCCACTCTGTCTGGTGAATCCTCTCACCTCCTGTGGCTCTAGCCTGTACCCCAGCTCTTGTATGCATAAATAAATAAATAAATCCTTAAAAAAAATAAGGAGTTGTTCAAATAGTGCCTGAGGAGGTGAGGATACTTGAGTGAAAAATAATAGCTATTCTTTGTCCTTTTTACTCTCCAAACATGTAACCCTTCGCTCACTCACTATCCTAAGTAATCATTTCCGCTCTTGCTAAGAAGGAAGAAAATATAAAGAAAAATCATAGATATTTGTGAGAGTTATTTCAAAGCATATGATGATTCAAAGGAAAACATGGGATTTCAGATTATCACTGCTTTGAAATTGTTACTGAAAATACTGTGCTATGTAAAGTTTAATCTGAAAGAAAAACCTGTTGATCTGAGTCCCCCAGCCTTCTTGTTGACTTGACATGAAATAGCACCACAAGAACACAATGACATGGTCTACACTTTACTGTACTCTTTAGAATTTAGCTGATTTTGAAATAATGTATTCCTTAAAGTAAAATGGGGCAAGGGTTGATATTTAAAAACAAAACAAAACAAAAAAAACAAACTTTATATGGAGACCAGCAATGCAGCAACTCCACTATAGTGATCTATCTATCTATCTCTCTATCTCTCTATCTCTCTATCTATCTATCTATCTTGATGCATCATCTGTAAGGTTATCTACATCCATAAGGACATCAAATCAAACTCATCCCAATTTTTAACTACATTAAGATATTTAAAAGCCTTCCCTCTTGCATATGTCTTGAAAATTCCAGTCACTTTGTAAATTATGGTAATAATGTGTTCTATTTTATAAATGCATATAAACTCATCTTAATTTGTAATTACTTATCTATATAATTTTTACTGTTTATATAATTTTTTTTCATGCTAAGCTATCTTTTATACTGTGTTCTGTGATAAAAAATTTTACTTTATTTAAATTTCTCAATTCCACAGAAAAGGCCAATGTAGCCAAGCATCCTCCAGTTGCCATTCTGCCTCTTGGGACTGGCAATGATCTAGCAAGATGCCTGCGATGGGGAGGAGGTAAAAAATTTCAATGGTGAAAAACTTAAAAGCAGAAATATGATGTAGAACACCACCCCACTCCACCCCCAAATCCCAACATTTCTTTACTGCATGACTACATTAATGTGCTTTCACCAAATAGAATTGCTGTCCAAAATATACATATATAAACACCATATATAATATATATTATATAGTGTATATATACTATATAGTATACTACAGATAGTGTACATAACTGTATACTATATATCGTGTATATAACTGTATACTATATATCGTGTATATAACTGTGTATGATTTAGGGCATTCAAATTTTCTTATCATTATTTGTAAGAAGAAAAAAACTTTTCAGTGTGAATGACTTACAGGACTTTCACAAACTGGCAATACTTGATAGGAAAATTTGATTAATACCAGGGGAGGTAGAAAATCTGAGCTTGACTTAAATGTGGTACCAGTTTTGCCCTCCTTCATAGAGGCAATCTATCTAAATTTTTTTTCAGTTTATTGAGGTTACATTAACTTATAGCACTGTGCATGTTTCAAGTATATCGTTTTTCTCCTCAGCAATTGTATACATCACACAACATTCACCACCAAGTGTCCAGTCACCATCCATGACAAACCCATGTCCTCTTCCAGCAACCCCCTTTCTCTCTGGTATTCACCATTATATTTTCAGAGACTAAATATTTTTATTTTGTTTATTCCTTTACTTTGTTTCATTATATTCCACATACAAGTAAAATTAGATAATATTTATTCTTTTTTGACTTGTATTTCAGCTGCTTTCAAAATAATTTATTCCTTAAAGTAATTCCTTTAATTTCTACCCAATTGGTCACAGATGGCAAGATTTCTCCTTTTTTTTTAGGGATTCAGTAGAACTCCATTGTTTAGTTCTACCCCAACTTTGTATAATCATCTGTTGTCAGGTACTTGGGTTGTTTCTGAGTACAGCACAGCAATAAATATAAGGGTGTATATATCTTTAATTAGCGTTTTCACAGTCTTCAGGGAAATACCCAAAAGTGGGACTACTGGGTAATATGGTGGTTGTATTTTTAATTTTTTGAGGAATTTCCAAACTGTTTTCCACTGTGGCTATACCAACTTACATTCCCACCAGCAGTTCATTAGGGTTCATTATTCACATCTTTGCAAACATTTGTTATTTCTTGACTTTTTGGCAATATCCATTTTTACTGCCGTAAGGTAAAATCTCATTGTGGTTTTGATTTGCATTTCCCTAGTGATAAGAAATGTAGAGCATCTTTGTGTGTGTGTTAGACAACTATATGTCTTTGGTGAAATGCCTATTTTGATTTGTCCCTTTTTTAATCTTTAGTACTTTGAGTATATCATACTATTCTTTTCTAGCCTGATTTCTCTTTGGAACATCTGATAGCTTTATTAGGTTTCTTTGCATGTGACACACTATTTTCTCTCTTTTAAGATCTTTTAAATTTTTTTATTTAAATTGAAATGTGTATTGGTATGGTCTCTTTTGTTGTTTTTATTTGGAACCTTTGGGACCTTTTATATCTGTATACTTGCTTTCTTCTGCCTGATTTGACTCTTTAATAGTTAACTGAACAATGTAATTTTCAATTACATTGCCATAATGTGATATTTTTCAGCTTAGAGAATTTGGCATATTTTAGTGCCCATACTTTTTCCTTTTAACCCACTTAGTATTTCAACGTTTTATATGCTGACACCATTAATGAGGACTCATAGCCTTTGGCATTTACTTGTTCAAAAATAGATTATTAAAATATAGACCAAAGTTGGACACGAAAAATAACTATGAGAACATTGTTTCAATTCAGAATATTATTTTAAGAAAGTATGTGTATAGTGTTAAGAGATATTTATTTAGCAGTATAATATTTTAAATTCTGATGTTATCATCAGTATTATAATATCAAGAACTTTCTATTCTTATGCCTCATATACTAAGAACTTCTGTGAATTTTCTCACTTTCAAATATTCTCACATCAAATCACATTTTTACAGAAGAGGAAACCATTTAAGTTAAAAGTAAATGTAGTATGTAAAATGGCCAGAGTTAGACTAGATTTATAACTATAATGTTATGTACCTATACTGACATTTAAGACATGATATAATATTTAATAATTTTTATGATTATGTTGACATATGTAATAGATTTATTAAAAAATAGACATGTTGAACATTATTCTGAAAAGACCCATTAAAAGACTTTTAGTGTGAAAGATGCAGATATATATAATGCAAAATACTGGCTCTCAGATAGGACTTGTTTTGAGAAGTATGTGCTGTAGAATCCCATTATTTTGGGAGGATGCCTTCTGGAAGAAGCATTATGAAATATAAAACCTGTGGAAGCAGTAGAAGTTGAAACAAAAGAAAGGGGTTATCCAGGGTACTTAAAGCAAGAAATGTTAGGACACCAAGTTAAAAATAAAACAACTTTCTAGTTAAATTGAAAGTTACTCTGTATCATGATGAGAACATACGAGGATAAGAGTGGTGTACAAGGAAGAGATCTAAAGTAGCACCCAGATTCCTTATTTGAGCAACTGCTAGAGAGTATTGGAGTATTCTGAGATTCACATACATGAACAAGATATGGAAGCAGATAATTAATTCCATTTTGAAAATGTTGATGTGTAGTTTTGTGGTGAGGTGGGGGAATATGCAGTGGAAATGTTCACTTGGCAGATTGGTATACTGAGAATTTTCACCACCAGTGAGAAATATGAGTAGCAAATTAAAGTAAAATATTGATATGAGTAAAATAAGATTATAGTTAATTCTCCGGTGTTAGCTTTTGCTTTAAAATGCTTTATTTCATTTTAGAATGATACTCACACATATACACATTCCAATATGTATAAATGCAATTTTGTTACTTGGTTATATTTTTCTTAATATTTTTATTAGGTTATGAAGGTGAGAATCTGATGAAAATCCTAAAAGATATCGAAAACAGCACAGAAATCATGTTGGACCGGTGGAAGTTTGAAGTTATACCTAATGATAAGGATGAAAAGGGAGACCCAGTGCCTTACAGTATCATCAATAATTACTTTTCCATTGGCGTGGTAAGATTTTCCACCAAATGTTCTTTTTCTTTTTAAACTAGTCCTGGATAGTCACTACATGTAAACTCTTAGACTATGAAAACTTACTGATTATAATTTATTTTATATTTGTATCACAAAATGCCTCATCTAATGGGCAGGAATAAAACTTGTGAGTTTATTTAATGTCAGAGAGTCAGCAATAGATAAATTTTTCATGTGCTAAAGGAAAGAAACTGCTTTTTGAAATTGGTTTGAAATTGTGGTATTCAACTGAAAGTGGTTAGTGTTTATGATAAGTTAACCATATATTTTAAACCTATAAGTTAAACTTTACATTAATGATAACATGAAAACCATGCATCAAATTTTCTCTGAGAATTAAATTTTAACCATCATAGCCTATATTATTTAACATTTTGTGGTTGGTTTGGGGTCTAAGAAAAATGCTACTACTTTTCTAAATGAATAATAAACCAAAAGACTACTCATTCCTCTTAAATCCTGGAAAATATTAGACTAAAAGTAAACTATCATTTAGCAATTAAAAGAGTTATTGAAATATTATCCTTAAGAAATGAAATATTTAACAGATTTTACACAGATGTATAAATATTTTGTATACCTATATAAAATAAAGCAGTTGTAAAATCTAAAGGTGTATTATCTGCAGCATTCCATTCCATGCACCCTTACACACTCACACACACAGACACACACACACATGCACACACTTCACAGTAGGCTATTAAACTTCATGGTTGTTTCCATGAAGTTAGGAGTCGCGTTATCTGGGTATCAGAGACCTTTAACAATTTTTTCTTTTTCTGAATGTCCATTTGTTAGTATGCATCTTGATGGTCATTGTTTTCTCTTTTTTAATTATAAATAATGTGTTTGTGACATTTAAAGAGCTTCATATAGTGGGCATAATAAGGATAAATATACAATTGTTTTCAATGCTAATGATGATTTGTAAGAATAATGTAATGCATCTCAATCAACATATAAATGTTCTCTTATTTATATTTGCTATCCATGTAAGTCATGTTTTTAACTCTTTTATTGGCATATAATTACACATAGGGTGTTTCAATCATTTTAAGTGATTTTAATAAATCTATTCTGATTTTACTTCATCACTGAAAAAAATTACATTCTTGTCCTAGTAAGTTCCAGCTATTTCCCTCAGCCCTAAGAAACTACTGTTTCTCCCTATAATAATTATCCATTGTAGATATTTCATAAGAAAGAAATCATACAAAAGGTAGTCTTTTGCATGTTTCACTTTATGTAATTTCTTTGAAATTCAGTCATGAATTGCATGATACGGTATTCTTGTTTATTGGTGAATAGTAATTGCCTATTGTGTTGATATATCACCTATTATTTATACTTTTATCAGTGTGTAGATATTTATATTGTAAAAATTAGGGATTTTTATATTGTTATCAGTCACATATGACAACTAATGTTACTCTTTTGAGTTCCTTTAGTGAGTTTTTTGGTTTATTTACTATTCTTTCTAGCTCCAAAATTTCCATTTGGTTCTCTTTTTATAATTTCCATATGTTTAAGGATATTTTCTGTCTGAAGAGTCATTGTTGATATGCTTTCCTTTATTCTTTATTCATCTTTTAAACTTATTCTTTAGTTCTTTTGACATGTTTATAATAGCTGTTTTGAAATCTTTGCTAAGTCCAACATCTGCAGCCCATTAAACAGTTAACCCATTAGCTAACATCTGGGTCCCATTACAGTTAATGTTTTTTGTTTTTTCCAGAGGATGGGTCACACTTTGCTATTCCTCTGCATGTCTGCAAATTTTTGCTGTTGGAAACAGGACATTTTATACAACCTTGAATTTGGATCATTTCACAGGGGTTATAGTTGTTTCTGTATTTGTTTAGTGACTTACTAATGTGTTTAGCACTAATTTTGTGGAGACTTTCTTCCCCATAGTGTATGGATTCTGCTACCTTGGTTGGTTGGTTGGTTTTCCCTTTATGTTCTTGTTTTTATTTTAATCTTGGCTTCCTAGAGATATTTTAGCACCATGATTGATCAGAGTTTAAATGCTTGAGTCAGGAAGTCATCGTCCTTTGTTAATGTACTTGTATGTTCAGTGGGGAAAATGTATGAACTCCAGACAATTATTAATCTTACTTAGATTTTTTTTATATATTTGCTGCTCTTCTTTTGTCTTTTCTGTTCACATATAAGATCTCTAATTTATCCTAGCTGTTGAGGGTACTCTGTTCTTTCTTCAGCATATATGCAGCATTAAACATACATGTGGCCTTTCAGATATCCATCAGTCTGTGGCCTCTTAGGGCTGTCTCAGTCCCAACACTTGTTGAATTTGTGACTAGTTGATTGGTTAGTCCTTGCCCTACTCAATTTTGTAAACATAGCTGCACTGTGATTCTGGTCAGCTTTTTTTATTGGCCTTCTTTTTCACTGACCATAGAGACCACCACTCTTCTAGATAACTCCATGTGTCATGGAGTTTTATCTGAAGTCTACTCCAAATAAAGTCATCTCCACTGATAGTAGAACATTTGTTTTCATAGCTTGACACATCCTTATAGTACTGAAGAAGCTGGAGGGCCAGGGAGCAGTTGAAGGCCAGACATTATAGTTTATCACTATTCTTATCTGAGATTCTTGAATTAACACTTTTCAATTTGTTTTTGCCTTTAATCAACTTCCAGTGATCCTCACAGGATATAGTTCCTCCTCCACCACAGGAGAAATTTGGTAATATATGGACACAAACTTGATTGTCACAACTGTGAGGGAATTGCTACAGACAGCTACTGGGTAGAATCTAAGGGTACACAGTGTGAAAACAGCTCCCCAAGCACACAAGAACAAATATAATTCAGTATGTCACTAATGGTGAGATTTAAAACCTACCTTTCATTCTGATTTTTGCACTTTTAGAAAACTATTGATTATCTCAAAAATCTCAGAAGCTGTTCACATGCTATATCATTAAATAAACATGTACCATTAGTTTTTTTCTCATAGTTAGCTCATCATTCATTTGTTTAATAAACAATCCAAAAAAAACCTATGTGCCTTTTTTCTAGGTCATGTCCCAGAATTGTAGAAATGAATAAAAGAAAATGACAAACCACCTCATTATATATTTGGAGATTAGGAAAGAGGCATGCATAATTTAATGCACATGGGCCTCCCTGTGTCCTAAGGGTTAAATCGCAGCACTATCATCCCTACCACCTGAGTTTGTTCCTCCAATGAGGAGCTGACCCACTGGTGCAACAGACCTTTCCTGCCTCATCCCCTTCGCCCCTCAGCAGTGTTTTTCAGTAGATCTGCTTGTTATGCTCCCTACCTCTGGACTATACACCAGTTCTTCTATGCAAAAATTTGAAAACAACAATTAAAAAACAAATGTACAAATGCATTTTTAAATGCTTAAATGTTAAATATGTTAAATACTGTGAAAGAAAACAAGAGTTACCTAGAGATAAAATCAGCGACACATTTAAGAAAAGCTTTGATGATCTTTTCAGCATTTAAGATTTGAAGAATACATAAGTGAGCTGGACACCACAGAGATAGAGCACACCAGTAGGTATCTGAAGATACCTGAAGAACTTGAGGTGAGAAAGAGCTTGATGTGATCAAGGACTGTTAGGTCAGTTTGCCTGGAACAAAGTGAAAGAAGGTGGGAGTGAATGACAAAGTAGGGAATTACAGAGGTGACCACTGCCATGTCTTGAAGGTCCTTGGAAACCAAGGTGCAGTGTTCATCTCTAAGAGAGGCCATTGAACGATTCTGTGATTATAGTCAGGAAATGAGTTTGTTCAATTTATGTACAGCAGGAGCACTTCTACTAGAGATGATAGTTATACATGAGCTAAAAGATAAAACAAGCATCATAAAAATGATACATAGAACTTTAAATATTTCCTTTTAACCTAAAACCTATAAATATAATTGAATTGGCTAATCTTCCCTTATAGGCCAAGCTAATGTCGTTTCTCTGAATGTGGGTCACGGAAGGAGGTTCTACAGTCTGTGTAAACCATACTCCATAATAAACCATCTATGATTCTATTTTTAGTTTCTTTCAAGTGGAATAAAAACTCAAAAGACCCCTTTGAAGCAATCTGAATAAAATCCTTCTAGATTTTTACAATAGATTTTTAAAAATCTTTTATAATGATCTTTCTTACATGTAATTCTACAGCAAAGAATATAATTCTATAGCCGTTTCAGCATTGCCTTTATATCAAGTCTTCCCAAGTTTGATATAAGATTGGATATTGTATAGGCAACAAAGACTTTTTTGTAGTCATATTTTAATGTATATAGTATGTAAATAAATTTTATAATTATAATAAATACTAAGATGGCATAAATAGTGTTGGAAGCAACATAAATCTTGGTGCACGCAAAATGTGGATATACAAATGTGCAGGTTTATTAGACAGTAACAGCTAAGAGAAGCTGGAACTGAGTTCCAGGGCTGCTTAATTATCACTTATCAGTGGACGTGGACAGGTCTGCCACAGGGCAATAGAGGGTCATTTCTCCCTGTGGGACCTGAGCAGGCAGGTCTTCCCAGGACCATTGCTAAGAAGAACTTGAGCATTACAGTTTTAGATCCAGAGTCAAACTAGCTTAAAAATGCAGTCACCTCCTAAAGTCTTTACTGACTGGCTTCAGGAGAGCTATGCCTTATCTGTCAGTTCAGGATTGATTCTGAGGTTTTCTCAGAACTTCTCTGTAGACCTGTGAGATCCACACTTCTCTTTGCCTGGTGGTCCAGCGGGCAGTGGTGAGAGAGAGAGAGAGAGAGAGAGAGAGAGAGAGAGATCGTTCCCTGGGAAAATCCTCTAAACTGCTCAAATAAGCATATCTTTTAATCTGTAGAGTCGTGGCAGTTGCCTACAAATACTTAGCAGCTGCGGCAAAGGTACCAGAGCACACAATCAGAGGGTACGCTTTAGGGTATGTGCGAGCTCCATTAGAGTAGGGTACAGGTGAGGCGCACAAACCATTAAGACCTACTTAGACCCATGGTAGAGGCAGAAGGAGTCCCTCACGTGGGGCTTCCAGAGCAGCTTGTGGGCTGGGTGGATCTTAGGAAGTCCTGGGAAAAGGTTGTGGGATCCAGGACTCTTAGTAGAGTTTCCTGTCATAGTTGTGAGTCTGCCACTGCTCTCTGCTCCTAATTTCTCCCCACAACCACTTAGTTGTGATACCCTTAGCATTCTAGTGAAGTAAGAAGAAAATTGGTTCCAGGGAAGTATCCTGCAAGGCTTAGGAATCTGAGCACATTCTTCCTGGGAAAACATTGCCATCTTGGAGGAGGTGTGACATGATAAAGTGAGTGTTTTCCTATCCTCCTCAATGGATGTTCTCAGACCTCGTTGCAGCAGTGTTCTAAAACCTCACTGGACTCCCGAACTACCACAAAGGTAAACACATCTTGCGTGGTTGTTAAATCGGTTCTATGTGAAGGGGATAATGTCTTTCTCTGCTAATTTTTTTTAACAGAATGAAATACATAGCATAGTAAATTTGAAGAGATGACTACAGCTATGGAAAAGATATACACAATAATAAGGGCATATCATTTGCATCTTTAAATCAATAAGCTTTGTGATATAGGAGAAACTGAATACTTGCTATCCAAATATAAATAGTTGAAATTTGCTAGGAAAAGAGTAGCAAATCTAAGATGATGTAGTTGTTAAACTTAAGCATGTATGAGAATCACCTGAAAAGCTTGTTTAACAGCAGGTGGATGGCTCCAATATCCATGTTTTATGTTTCCGTAGATGAGATGGCGTCTGAAAATTTATTTTTAATGAAATCTAGGATAATCCCAATTTTCTTGTACAACTTCAAACTTCTAGAACCAGTGCTCTTAGAATATAGCAAAAAAGTAAAAATGTATTAAAAGTAGTACTTAAACTGATATTATTTCAAATCATATTATGCAGTAGCCTCATTTTTAAATTTATTCTATAACACAAATTAAGATGGGATATTTCCCCATTCATTTTACATAGATAGCAATCCAAAGTATCAAGATCCTATAAACATAACCCCACAAAAAATGTAAGAATATAAATGCAACAGTTGCAGACAATAAAATTAGCAAAGTCAGGTATACAAACAAATTCAACTATTTATATTTGGATAGCAAGTAATATAAACCCTAAAGAGCAAGTAGGGTTTATTACAAAAGTCAAATGAGTCATGTTAGCTTAATTATTGAATTTAAATGAAAATCAGGTTTGTCATTTTTAATTATTAAAACATTGAAATATGCAAATATATTTTATAAATTGGCTAATAAATAAGTTAATATATTGTGGCATTCTGAATGAAATCAAGAAAAATGCAGGTTTTTTATTAATCAAAGGTACTTTTATAGGTACTTTGGTTAACTTTTTGGAAAGTAAATTAACTTAATGAAAAATGTAAATAAATCATATATTATAAAGTATGACACAATAATATGATGATATATAGTAAATATGTATTAACTAAAAATAAGATTAATAAATCAATGTAAGTTGCCAAATATTAGAGCAATATATAAAAAATTATCCTATAGTTTTCTTTTACAAAGAAATTTATTTTTGCCATTTCATGTTAATATGAATATAATTTAGTTAACAATATCAGCAAGCCTATAAAATAGTAAAGTTTTTGTTTAATGAGATACCCAGTCTATACAGAGAAAACTCAGTAATTTTATGCAAAGTTGTAAAATTAAGATTTGAATAATAATGTCCTTTCAGGCTCCAATATGGGAAGATTTAATATTATTAATAGGTCAAGCCTCAAATTAATTTATACATTTAGTCCATTGCCACCAAGAATCCTAATAGATTTACTGACAGGTGTTTTGATTAATGAGAATTTATAGTTGGACAGAATTGCCTTTATAGTTTTGGAAATAATATCTTATGATATTCAATTTTTTTTTTGCCATGTACAAAATACTACTAAGTTACAGTACAAATTATGGCAGTACAGGAATATAAAGTTAAATCCAAAAAGTACACAAATATGCAGGGAATTCAATATTAGTTAGTGGTTAAGGTTGCAAATCATGGGGTAAGGGTAAAGTACACAATAAATTAGATGGCAGTCAGTTACTCATTTTAATTGAAATAAATTTGTATTTCCAATTATATCTAGAGGAACTATTTCTCAAATAGATTAAAATGCAAATTTAAATTATACATTTATCAAATATTAGAAGAAAAGGTAGAACTATATGTATTGTTTGGGTAGGAGAGACCTATTTGAGGCAAACAGAAAACTCAAGCCCATAACTGAAAAGGAATTTGCAATTATTTTTAATTATCCCTTGTTTTTTTAATTTAAAAAGGCATTATTAACTTTAAAATTTTAAGAAAACATTTCCAATGCAAATAATAAACAGGGTTAATAGTCTAAATAATTTCTAATTAAAATTAAATATCTGTTAGAGAAATAAACTAAGACTGAGAGTTAGAATAAATAAAGGAAAAATTCCTAATGTTATGTTTATAAGAAAGTATAAAATTACACTATAGGGTATTATGTTTTAACTCAGTTTATGAAAAATGACAAGAATCGATAATACCAATATCAATAATTGTGTAGAAAATGGGTATGTTCTTAATTGTGTGGTGGACCTATAAGTTAAAATTTTAGGGAAAATAATTTCATGATATCTGTTAAAATTTAAATGTAATTCCCTTACATCCACCATTCATTCCCCAGAAATAATACAGAAACCTAAGTTGCACCAATTATATTTAATAACATACAATTGGGAACAACCTAAAAATTTATTACTTTGAAAGTAACATCAAGCAGGAAAAGTGGTTCCAAAATTATGGTGTTAGTAAAAGTGACTTGTCCATAGGTGAGCCTATTTCACTGTTGTGCTTCTGTGAATGGGATAGCATAGAAATTTCTTAAGTTTCTGAGAATTGACTTAGGGAAATCTAACTCTCTTTGAGAAAACCTAGCAATGCTAGGGAATCATGATGGTGATAAAATATGATTGGTTTTATGTAGTTCTGCTCTAAGAACATATGAGTCAGCTAACACGTGCACGCACATACACACCCCAAATGTCAACAATATTAACAATAATAACCTTTGGTGTGTGGGACTAGGGAAGATGTGGTGGGACTATAGGTAGTCTTTAAAACTTCACATGACTACTCAAGTGCATTTAATATTTTTAAACCTCCACTATGATGCTTAAATTCTCTAATTTTAAGCTTAATGATGCTAACAGGTTTAACCTGCCGCATATAAAATTGTCTCAGTAATAATTTGAGTTTTGGCTTTTTGAATAGTTTTATTTGCTTAGCGCATGTTTTAAGTGGATAGGCTGCTAATTTATCGTTCTTGCTTCATGCATTCTTATATGTCATTCATTTGTATATACAACAATTTTATTTGTTCATGTGTATTGCTATTTGCTGGTCACTATTCCAAACATTGCCTGGTTCAGTGGAAATCAATATTGGAGACTAGTGCAGGGAAAGTTTTAATTTTCATTCCATCTACAGTTTTCCAGGAGTAAGGCATGACAAACAAGTGGATTTCAAATAGTGATAAATGTAATGAAGGAAAAGCATCAGGGTACTGTGATAGAAGGTGACTAACAGTCTGACTTTGCATAGTGTCTTTATTTCACACACTTTATGTGAAATCTTTTGTACTATACTGGATGTATTTTATAAGTGAATCGATGTATTAGGAACTGCCTGTATAATGGAGTATGGCAATGTTTTCCATTTATTTGTTTTTCTTTTCATTTGCCTTTTTTTAATTTAGTATTTTCACTTGAGGTAATCTTAGTATATCCCCCTAAGTATATTTCTTTCCATTTGTTGCTGAAAGTTCTATTTTCTCTTTGGCTATCTCTTCTTTGGAGATTTGGTCTTATGCACATCCTAAAGTCTCAAGACAGTCACTATTAGTCTTAAGAACACTGGTTCATTAATTTTATTTTACAGTTTCCTGGTGTTAGGGATTTCTGTGACTTTCCTTGTTCTGAACAACGAACCTGCCTTGGCACATTTTTGCTCATGTGACTTTTAGTCAGATTGTTAATTCCTGGGTAAAGAAAAACTAATAGTAAATCTGCGTATCTGGGAACTGTAGAATTCATACTCTATGGTAGTGTCCTGTTCAGAAATATTCACTTTTTGCTATAGCACAGAAAGAGAGATTGCATATTTAATAGGCACATGTTGTAGTTCAAACTAACAGTGGCTGCTTCACATATGGAAAAAAATCATTATTTCCCTTAAACATTAACTTTCTTCTGCCCTGTGACATATTGTTCACCCAAATAACACATTCCATATAGCAATAAGGCAAGTATTAGAAGCAAAATAAGGAAAGTAGAGATGAGTGTTGGTATGCAAAGGTGCTCTGAGAGAGGATCCAGTTAAACAGATCAGCAAAATATTCTTAGGGGCTCATAGGGGCCATTCATTAGGATTTGTAAGTGGCATTGTTGAATAAATGTTTTTCCTACTGATGGCGAATGTTCTACTTATACTACTATAAAAATCTAAAATAATGATTTATTGTGACTTTTTAGTGCCCTAGTGTTAATATTTTAGTCATAAAATAGCTCATTTATTATTTCATTCCACGATGCTTCTTGAGTGCCCGCTCTGATTCCTGGGATATTTTAATGGGCACAAGGATGAGCATTGTGCCGCAAAGAAGTAAAAATTCCTCTATAATGGAGGTACAACATTACACATGTGCATCTTCCCTTGAACATGGTCAGAAGAGATACAAATAAGTAATGCTTCAGGGAATTAATTTATTGCCTTTTAAATTGTTCACATATGTAACTTGCTATTTTGAAGGTATAGTATAATATTAAGTTATTGTAAAGAGAATGTTAGTGTAAAGACTATTTAACCCTACAAACACATATAAAGCTTTTAGAGCATATGTTAGCATCTACCTTACTGTTCTATAATTGCAGCATCAATGTATAATAAGCCAAATACAAAAACATCTGTATTACCTTTCAACTTCATTTGTGGAGAAATAAATTGAGGCAGATTGTAGTAACAATAATATGGCTTAGTGTTTTAACTATAATAAGTTGAAATATAATTAAGTTGAAATATATAATTGTCGCAATAATGAAAGATTTAAGCAAACCCATTTCTCACTAAGTATATCAGTAATCATTTTTGCAACTGAGAATATACATAATTATGCAGAATTAAAACCTTTGAGAAATTTTCCCTACCCCTTAGATCTCTGAGACCGATTTTGAAAAGTCCATGGATTATATCCATGGAAATGCTTTCACCAACATAAATTATATTTGGCTTGCTGACTTCGATAGATATTCAGTCACAAGATAGTGCTCATGTAAGACCATCTTAGCCCAATTCTGTTTTCCCTACATAGAGTATTGATTTTGTAGCAGCTGTTAATCATCCCAGTAAGTTCCAATTTGGACACTCTTCAACACAGAAGTCAGCACTGTGAGCAGAAACAACCAAGGCAGTAAGAATTTCAAAGACTTCTGGAAAGGTCCTCCAGTTTTTATAGAACATATCCAGAAACAAATTAGTATCACACACTGTGTAAAAAGTGAAAGCCAACATGAAAATGAAAACCTTATCCAAATTAGTACTTCTGAAATTGGAAATGGGTCTATACTCAATGTGGAATTTCTTTCCAAGTCTGGAAGATTTCTGACAAAGATGAGTGGATTTTTATTGCGCCATCTATATTACCACCCAAATGTCCTATCAAATAGATATTTGCTTGGTTATGATTTAATATCTTTCAGCCTTAGTCAGTCACTAAGAGCCTCTTATTCCGCCAGAGTAGGAAAAAATATGACTACTTAATTCTCATAACCATAAATTTCAAGTTAGTGGAAGAGTTACCAATCACAATTTCTTCAGTCCTCAGCCTTTTCTTACATTACATATTTTTCTTTGCCTTTACTGAGTGTACAAAGGAAATCTTAACTATACAAATTTAGTTATGATCACCAATTATGGCATATTAAGTATATGGATTTTTGATTGTACTAAAGTCAACAAAATTGACCAATTCTGTGTTAGTTTAATTTCATTTTCTTTGGTTCATTTACTATATCTGCCTCATTTTGATAAACATTCTATAATTTTATGTTACCAACTGGTTATTAGTTAAATTTAAATAATTTTAGTCACGTTCTATTGGTCTAAAGACAACACTCATATTATTCTAATAACAGTAATAGTTATGTGATTTTTAGATATGTAATTAGGGTTCTATATTTCAGAAATTTTAAGTTTATCAAGCAAAGATTTTAATTCTCATTGTATAAAGACATTGTTTTGAAATGTACTTTTCCCATTATATCAAAGGAAGAAATTACAGTGATATTATTAATACTTAATGGTGTAATCTATTCATTAAGCATCAAATAGAAAATAACAAAGTGTTTTCAAAACAGATCCATAATGTAAAAGCCAATAGTGGATACAAATGAAATTTGATTTTACCCCTCAGCACAAAAATTCCCAAACTAGAAAACTGACTTAAATGCTGAAACAAAGTCATTAGTCCTGGTTATTTATTAATTTGCAAATGTTATTCTTTCTTTAGGCAACTTATTACTACATTTTTCAGTTGCCTTTTTTCCTATCAGATTTTTTAAAATATTCAAACCTAAATACTTTAAAGAGTTTTATTTCCTGAATTTTCTTTGTCACTTGCAATGTTTACAGTGGATTTGACTATTGATGAGAAGTCTGATCTTTGAAGAAGATAAAATACAGTGTTTAAATTCTGAAGGGGGGTAATTTTACACCTCTTTATCATGTACAATATTGAAAACAAGTGTTATCACAATAAAAAATAAATGAATGAAATAGTTAAATAAAATACAGAAAATAAATAGAATGTTTGAAAATAAATGTAGAAAATACTTTTGAAAATGAAGAAAATGGAAAGCACATTATTTTTAAAAAGGAAATCTTTTACCTAAGTAATTTCTGAATTTAAAAGTTATTTCTAGTTATCATTATTTCTTCACTCTGCTTTTGCTCTGCTTATTCCCTCCTGTTACCATTTGCTAAAACTTTGGCTGGTGTCACCTTGACCTTCAATCTTATTAGCCCAACAGGTCTATCTTTCTCAAAATTTGGAGTACTTACCCTTAGTGCACCTTCTATTTCTTGAATTTCTTCTCTTACTCCTGGTCTTCCCTAACCCCATACATTCTCAGGTCTTACCATTCTCTGACCACTTGCTGCCCTTTATAATAGGCTTTTATGACTTTTGCCCTTTAGCTGCTACTAATTATCAGGATTGTTTTCTGTTCCGCTGTTTCCTGTACACATTTACCTGGATTTCTTCTTTCTTTGTGATTTCAAACCTGTGCAGCTTATCTTGATCTCTTCTTGGAGTTTCACATATCTCCATTGCTAATCAAGGACTCCAGTTGAGTCTATCTCTGAATCTTCTTCAATATTTTCTCACTTTTCCCCTTACCTCTGAGTATCTAGGATTCTGTCACCTCTCCTGTCATTATTGCAGCATCTTCTCATTGTTCTTGCTGCCTCTTGTCTTGATTCCTCAGATACATATTCCACCTAGCTGCTATGTCTCCAGTGGGACACTCTTCCATACAGATGAATTCCAAGCTTCTTACCATGTCTTGGTCCTGCATCACTCTTACCTATTTCCATTTCATAAATTGCTGTAGTTTCATAAACGCTTCTCCTTGATTTGTTCCCTTGTTCATCCCATCTACTCTGCCTACATTAAACTGATCATCATTCAGTTCCTCTTATAATCCCAAATTACCCACCTATTTCCTCATTCACAATTTATAAGGTTAGTCCCTGCCTCTTTTTTGAAGAACCAGCTCAGACACTCCCAAAAAGTCTGCCTGAGGTACCTGTCAGACTGGGTTTTACCACTGCTTTTTGGCACCTCATATTTCTCTTCACATGTCTTTATTTTGCATTAATCACATTTTCCACGTTGTTTCAATAGTCATCTATTTACCTTCTTCTGCAATCTGAGTTCATTGAGATCAGGGATATCATTTATCTAAAAATGTCTACCCTTTGCAATTACATCACCATCAGCAGTTTTCAGAATGTATCAAATGGTCAGTAACTAGGAATGATGGAATTAATGTCCTTCTCTACCAGGTTACAGGTAGATTTCTTTGTTTCTTTCTTGCTCATTTTTAATTAAAAACATTATGAGAGAAAAGCACAAAGCATAAAATTTACATCAATACAAGCCAAACTTTAATATATAAAAAAGTCCATAAATATACACATGTTATATGTATATAGAAGTAAGCATGTTTATCCTTTTGAATATTCTTATATTTAGAAAATCAGAATATTAAAAAATTGCCTAATGTGCATAAAAAATTCATAATATGTCATCCATTTCCTCTACATACATCTGAAAGCTTGGGAATTTCTTAAAATGTTATAAAATAAAGGAGAGACCTCTGTCTGACTTGAGTGATTTTAACAGAATTTTGATTTTCTTTTAATTTCTGAGACATGAACTCTCCTAATGTTCCATAGCTAATTTAATCTTACCTGGTTTTAGCTGTCATGTGCTTTTAATGATTAAACTTGCAAAGTGTATCACAGCGAAGGTATTTTTTTTTAACATTAAAAAGTCTTACACTCTTGCTAAGAGCTACAATGCTGTAAATGACAATGATAAATGAGAGTGTATTCCTGAAGATGTAATTAATCTGCAACAGGGTCAGAACAGCTCCTTAGGTAAATGAAACTAAATCAGCTGTGTAGTCTATAATTAACTTACAACCATATTAGTCCAAGTGTAATATTATTCATTATATATATATGGTATTATTTTCTCCATATGAAAGTTGTAATTTGCTACTAATGATTAACAATTCATTTTAATACTTTAGTCATATTATCATAATATAATTGTCATACATTTTCATTTTATCCCATTTAGCATTTCTATTTTAAAGGCAGAAGTTAATGTGTACCATTTACATTGTATTTACAGAAATGAATAATTTGAAGAGAAAACCTGATTTCCTGTGATTAGATTAGTTCTCACTGCACATGATGCAGCAGGTTTATATTGGATATTTTTGAGAATGTAAGAGTTTATATATTAAGCCAAAGCAGAAGTGTAGCATTCTATGTACACTGAGTACCTGTTTGTAAGAAAAAAATTCAACAATTGAGAATTTGGGGACTTTCACATCTATTATCAGATTTTCATTTCATTTCAGCAGTGTGCCTATAACAAGTCCAGGCATTTAGTGATTGTAATGGAGATTAGTTAACCAGGAAAGTGCTTAGTTTATGTGAGGTATATTGCTTTTCTAGATAGATCCAAGGATATTTTAGAAAAGATGGGGAAAAAATACAGCATTACAGAAGAAAGATGTATTTTGGCTAGTATTGGTTTGTATTCAATATCAAAAAACCCACTCTCTGTAGTTTAAGCTAAAAGTGGGAATATAGCAGGTCCTCATATAACAGTTTTCTCTGTATAGACTGGGTATCTCATTAAACAAAAACTTTACTATTTTATAGGCTTGCTGATATTGTTAACTAAATTATATTCATATTAACATGAAATGGCAAAAATAAATTTCTTTGTAAAAGAAAACTATAGGATAATTTTTTATATATTGCTCTAATATTTATGAGGTTATGATTCAACCTCATTTGTTTATTACATTGATGAGAAAAAAATCCAGTTTGATGTTGAACAAAAGATTTTCTGCAAAGTCCTCCTTTCAATATGTCATCTTTCACTTAAATTTAGAGGTTGTGAACAACCTGTTCACAATGTAAATGAATACTTGCTGACTTATCTAAGTGTTCCAAATTATTTATGACTTCAGACCAGGTTTAGCAACTCAACATGAATCTATAGACTTATTCTATATCTTCAGTTGATCTTTTTATGACTTCTAGTTGAATCATAATACTATTGTCTGGATTTAATTTCTCCATTTTTGGCTCTGCTATTCTCAGACTTACATTATCTAGTGGCAGAAATAGTAGTGAGACAGTCTGGATCCACACTGGTAAGACACATTCTTACTTCAGAAGTCCAGCATCAAACCCTAGGGAGATACTGGATCAAGACATTTTTGTACATGTTCTCAGGATAGGGTGAAAAATTTATAGGACCCACCCAATGCAAAGTGAAATTGAAGAGACTGTTATTTAAAAATTATGGAGAATTTTGAGGGCCTTCATCATAAATGGATGCTGAACTTTGTTGAATGCTTTCTCAGAACCTGTTGATGTGATTATATGGTTTTTATTCTTCTGTTTGTTGTTGTGATGGATTACATTTATGGATTTTTGGATGTTGAACCATCCTTGTGTTTCTGAAATCCTACTTGGTCAAGTGAATTATCTTGTGATGCATTGTTGGATTCTGTTAGCTAAGATTTTATTGAGGATTTTTGCATCAGTGTTTATTAGAGAGATTGATCTGTAGTTTTCATTTTTTGTGTGTTGTCCTTGTTTGGTTTTGGTATTAATGTAATGTTGGCTTGATAAAATGTGTTTGGTAGTATCCCTTCTTTTTCAGTTTCATGAAAGAATCTGTATAGGTTGGGTACTAGTTCATTTCTGAATGTGTGGTAGAATTCATTTGTAAAGCCATCTGGTCCTGGACTTTTATTTTTTGGGAGGGTTTTAATAACTGTTTCAATTTTATTGCTTGTAATTGGACTATTTAGGTGTTCTGTATCTTCTTTATCTAACTTTGGGTGATAGTAAGGTTGTAGAAATTTGTCCATCTCTTCTAGGTTGTTGAACTTGTTTACATATAACTTTTTATAGTAAAAGAAATTTTAAAAAATGGAGAATTCCATGGAAGCAGCAGTAGAACATCAAAATGATCAAAAGACCTTGATGGCAGGAACTTTTTTAACCACACAAATCCTGAACTTCTGAAATCAGTCATGATAGACTAATTTTGAATCAATCACTGTGTCCTAAGTCACTGTCACAACCAGATGAGAGTTGTAGTAGTGGTAATGAGTTTATTTCTGTCTGAATCACAAGGTTTAAGTGCCCCATTGTAGAGAGAGTTTCTATTATGATGATAAGGGAAAATGATGCTTAATAGGCAAAGACAAAAAGAATGATCACTAGAAGTCATTCAAAACTTAAGAAGCTACATAGGAAAGAAAATTAAAGATTAACTCAAGTAAAATTTAATTTAAAGGTTGGATTTCATATGCATTCAAGTAACTGCCCCTGATGATGTGAATATATATTACTTTAGTTCATGGCAAGTAATATTTCCTCTAAAGCAACTTGTGATCTAGCCAAGAAAATTTGAGATGTTATGGAGAAATTGAGTCTTGCTAAATATCTTTACAGGTACAATTACTAAATAAAAAGCACAGTATCAAATTAAACAAAAATAATGTGTGTTTGCTAAGACAGGCAAGGTTATGATGAGGAAATAAAACTTCATAATAATAGGACTTTAAAAATGAAATACTTTCTTCATTATGATATGTTTTCATTGCTGTATTTCAGTTCTGGTAATCCAGGGACTGGGTTTATAGAGCCTACCCCATCTGACTATCTCTTTTCACTATGGTAGGGAATGAGGAAATAGTGAAATTAACACTGGAATTTAAAGACTTTCATCCATATTTGACACAAATCACTTCTACTTATATTTTATTGCTAAAAGAAGTCTCCAACCACAGATAACTTTAAGGGGTAAGGAAACATTGTTTTTAACATGTACTCATAAGAAGAAGCAGGATATTGAGGGTCATGTGCAATGAGTATCTGAATTAGTTATTTTTGGTTAGAAAATATTCAGTATGATCTTGTTCCACACCCAGTATAGTCATGCTATGGTCAAGGTATGTAATTGTTTGACCATACTAGATCACATCCAGACTGGTCAAATCCAGACTTTTCTTTAATTGTTCTTGTCTCCTATTTAGGAGAGATGACAGCTTGAGCTGTAGCCCCAAAATTAGAAATAGCAAATTTTCTGCCCCCTCATCTAGTATATGTGGTGTATATATAATCTATGCTCCTAGAAAAGAAAATAATGGTATTATCCCAGCTGACCCAATTTTGTAGCAATTCTTAAGACTTCTGAAGATACAGTGTGAGGGTTCCAGCTCTGGAAAAGCTTGATGGAAAGTAAGTTTCTTGTCTGCTTACCTTAGGTTTCTTTATACATTGTTGTTCATAGTTGCTTTGCTCTAATCTTTTTTATCATCCTCTTTAGCCACAGCTATGGTAGTTGATAATAACTCTTTTTGAGAGATGGTAATGTTGTCTCAGCACATGTTCTGCTCATAGATTTTTAGACCCTCATGGGTCATTTCAAGTCATGTGGACTCGGAGCTTAAATCCGTGCTTTGGGCAGTGTAGCTCTACTACTTAGTGATCTAATTAACTGTTTGAATTCACTCAACAATATGGCCCAATTCCTATACCCATAATTCCTTTTAATTGAGAAAACCTTCATATACAGATTTCAGCAGGAGACACCCTTGATTATTTTAATCCATCTTTTGCAACTGAAAGAATTATTTGTCACACACATTGACTTTTCTGTCTTTATATTGCAATAACATTGGTTGGCAACACCAGAGAATGTACTTCCTCTGTAATTCAGAGGCATATGAGCCCCCTCCCAGATGTGTGTCACCACATCAAACCCACCAGATACCCTCCTTCTACCACAGACCATTTTGCTCCCTCCCTCTTTGATCTCCCCCCACACAAATTCTCATTCTAATTTTTCTCCAATGCATCTTAATTTTTCAGAGGTTCTAACAATGTTCCTGAAGATCATTTTAATCATTCCTTGCTTTGTAGCAATTTAGAAGTGGAGAGTGTTGAATAATATATATGAATCCATGATTTTTTCTTTACAAAAGCTTAGTTTTAATCTACTTTGTTTCTTTAAAATTGTCTCAACTTTATCTTATGCTACATGGAGCTAAGGAGAAATCTCCTCTTCCAGCCAGCCTTATAGAATTCTCCCTTTAATTCTTTATCACATTCTCCAGTTCTTTCCTGTGCTCACTTCTTTCTACTTGGACCTTGTCAAATACCATTAAAGGGAACAATGTACACTACTTAGGATTTTTTTGACCTTTTCTCCTACAGTTCAAGATTTTTAAGCACATGAAGTTCTGTATCACCAAAGCATAATATACATCATCATCACCCCCTTTCCTGATACTCTGATAACAGTTTCCTCACACTATGCTATGCAAAGCTTAACTGCTAAGACAGTGTCATATATTTTCTTTTTAATCATGGCAACATTCTTCTTAAGGTACCAATTTCTGATACAATATGTCAGCAAAACCACGCCAAATCTCAGTGGATTTAAAATAGTTTATTTTTCATTTGAGCTATGGGTCCAGCATGTGTTGCCAAGATTCTTTGATCCACATCATCCTCATTCATGGGCCCACAATTGGATGCTGTCTCCACAACTTGGATAGTTGATGGTTTTCTTGGCAGCTGAAAAGAGAGGAGTGAATCACATACTGACTCTTCAAGGCATATCACTGACAACGATATGTATCATTTTGGTTCACTTTTTTTCCTCCCTAAAGCAAATCATATAGCTAATTTCTAACAGTGCCCATAAATGGGTGGGGTAGTGAAAATATGGGCAAACAGCCCTAATGACTATCCTAGGATAGATGCATAGAAAGGAGTAATAAAAATAAACATTTTAAAAATATGAAAAGAGATGAAACATTTAGCAATAAATGGAGATTGGAAGAGATGCTGATAAAAAAAGATGAAATAGTAGAAGGTATAAAGGAAGTGGGAGAGTTTCAAGCTGAATTTTTTAAAAGTACATATTTTGGCATCGACAAGAAGAAGCATCTGACAGAAATACAAGTGGGAGTCAATGAAGAAGGAAAATTGACATTTGGGAGCAAGCCTAGAAAGCAGAGAAAGAACTGACTTATAGAGGGGAAAAAAATCACCAGTTTGGTGGTCCTGAGAAACAAAAATGGATTCCTATCGAAGAGAAAACAACACTACTAGGAATTTCACACCCTGTCCTAGAAGAATTTTTCTGTCAAAAACAGCATCTGATGATTTTATCATTAGTGTTAGTCAGGACCCAGTACTTCTGATGTTCATATACTCTGTATAATAAATATGTCAGGTTTAATTTAGATATTTTTTTGTAATACAATAACCTAAATTATTTTCTGTTACACTCCAAATCTTTACTTTGGCATCAGCAATGTTAGAGACCCATGAAACCCAAAGTAGATATAACTGATATTTTTAAAACACAAAAATGATTGAATCCGTAAATATGTATTAATGATTTTTGAGTTCCTCTAATGCAGATTTTTCATTATTTGAATAATTCTATACTTTGAAGATATCTGTAGAAGTAAAGAAATACAAAGATGATGATAATCACTGATATTTTATTAAACATTTACAAATATAAAATTATAGAATTTCCCCAGTAGATATGATAGTCATATGACATTATATACGTTTATGGTGTACATACATCTGTATATTACACAGATTTCTACCATAGTGTTGGTCAACATCTGTATCAGTTTATGCCGTTACTACTTCTTTTTTGCAGTGAGAAAGGTTATGATCTATTCTTTTAGCAACTTTCAAGCATACAATATATTAGTAATAATAATCACTATGCTCTCATCTTATAGCTGGAGGTTCATTTCCTTAATTTTTAATTATATGTATTTTGACCAATGAAAAATTTTTATTTTGATTGTTTATCATTTTTTCTTGAAGTTCTATTTTTCTTATTGAAGAAGTGTTGATTTCTAACACTGTGTATGATTTAGGGTTACTGGTTCACACCTGTTTATACTGATCACCAGAAAATAAATCGTCCACCATAGTCCATTGACCACCTTCATTCACTTTAACTCCCACTTTTCCTCTCCAATAACTCCCACACTATTGTCAGATATCAATGGTTTTATTTTTCTGTCTTAATATAAAGAAACATTTTTTTTAAAAAAAAGTTAAAATTAAACCAAATATAATTTAGAATTTGGATGTTTGTATTATTTGACAAATGTCAATTCTTTATAACTAGAATACAAATTTACTGGTAATTTTGTATGGCTAACCACTGTGAGGAGGAGTCAATATTATTAACGTAAATAACCCTATTTAATGATGTTTGTTTGTATAGCTTGTATATTATAACATGAATGACATAAATCACTAGACAAAGCAGTTTCTACCTGCAGGTCCTGGTAAACAGTGTACTTTCAGTTTCTGATTTTTACTTTTCTATATTATATCTGTAAGTGAGATGATACAGTATTTGGCTTTCTTTGACAAATATGAGTACCATATAACAATATTTGAATATCTGAATCTTTTGCCTCTTAAGAGATAACTACAAGTTGGTTCAGGTGACTAGGCAAAGTAGTGAAATGCAAAACTGGTAAAATTATACAGAAAAGGCATAGAGACAATTTAAGGTAGTATAGGACTTAAATAGGGAAATATAGTATTGAAGAATCTTCTGGGCAAGAAAGATTCGAGCACAGTTATGATTTGTCAATCTGGTTGATACAAGCCATATTTAGGGGAGAATGTCTCCTGTGGCTTGAAGAGGTTCCTTCAGGGGGGAAGTAGAGATCATTAAAGAGTTTGGAAAAATCAGTATTCTTCAGCTGTAACAAATGATAAGGAGTTGAATATTAAGATTTACTCTATTGTATAAAGAACCATTGGGATATTTTGGAAAAGCAGTTGATTATTTGAAGTTCTCAGAGTTTCTATGGTATAAGATGAACATGTAATAGAATAGGATTCTTAGTAGAATGGGGATATGAGAAATAAAACTGTGCTAAGGACAAAAGGGGAAATGAACAGAATTTGGTAATAGATTTGAATCGAGGCTGACATGTTTAAGATGTTGACTTAAACGTTTTTAGCTTACTGATACAGTGTTGGAAAATCAGATCTGTAACACAGCAAAAAGGATGTAAATGATAAAATCGTGAGAGTATATTGATGTGGTTGTGATTGCTAGAATCCTACAGAATGTAAAAGAAAACTTGCCTAGAACTGAGAAAGTTATTTATGTTGTTATTTAGTTATTTTGAGAATTATGGATTTAAGTTTCTGTGAGTAGCACATTTATCTATTTTTTCTTAATAATACCTAAAATATAATTACTTTGAAAGCTATTATTCTATACCTTTGTTATTTGTGGGATCATACTCTGTCCTTTCTTATTTGGTTGGTTTAAGTGGATTCCTTCATCCTGATCTAATTGTCTGTTTAGTAAGTAGCAGGATATAATGCCTACAGTTCTACTTTTCCATTTGGGTTCTAAATCCTTGCTAAATCTTTCAAACCGCTTAGAAGTACTTTAGTGTGCCTCACAAATCAATTGGCACGATATCTGACTTATGTTTGTATGCTTTTCATTTTTGTTTTTATGAGTATAGACTCATATTTATTTTCTGCTTCCATGAATGAAGGAATTTCAGACATCACTCGTCCTATGTGTCTGGAGAAAATCGAAAGAAACAATATGTTTAATGCAGTGTTTCTTCAAGTGTAAACTAAGGGCCATAGTGGATCCTTAAAGCTTATCAAATCTCAGTAAACCACATGGTGACTTTAGATTAAAATGCAATGAGATAGTTTTGTACATATATTGTACATATTTGAAAATTAAATTAATCTATTTTCATACATACTCTGTTCTACTATTGGTAATCATTGTGGCATTTAAAAGGTTGCATCAATGCCAAAATGTTGTATTGAGCTGTTTATCTTCAAACATGTACATGTTTCAGGCTAAATTTTCTTTTACCAAATATTTTATATTATTTGCATTTATTGCTTGCAAGATTTAAATATGCATTTTCACTGTTACTATCATGATTTTTCCTACAACTCATTAGAAATAAACTAGTCTTTAAAACAAGCAATTGAAATATAAATTTAATGATAAAATCAGTCATGCAGGTATAACTTGAATTGTGAATGAACTATATTACAAAGGTAAAAGGTAAAACTGTATATTCCCAGAAAAGCAAATTATTAAGTGTGATGACTTTGCAAAAGCTGCCAAAGGAGAAAACAATATTATAGGAATTATGAAGATATTTTTTTTCTAAAATTTGATTTCATTAGATTGATGATTTTTTACCTTACCCTAGAGCTTTTTAGGTTAGATATTGCTGCCAATTTGGGTCATGAACTTTTGCTTAATTTTAAAAGAAAGCATAATAGTCACTTTAGTAAATAAATTGAGTTATTTCAGAACAATCATAATGTTTATAAATTTTATTTCTATTATTTTTGCCAAAGGCAAGGAAGAGACTTGCACTTTAACACCATCATTAAAGCTGCATTTTCATAGTAAGTATGTCAAATGGTTCCTGAGAGTTATAACAACTTCAAGGTTAATAACAAATATTATACCCCCAACATGATGTACCGGAAAATACCTTCATCAAATGATATTGTTGATTCTGACATGATATCATTGACCTACACCTTGGAAGCGCATATACAACATCTGTGCATTCTAACAAATGTTTCGTTTCAGTATAACTACCGAGTAATCTGTTTACAAATGAGTGGTAGATTATCAGATTTAAATTTCCAAATATTTTCTTCTGATCTGTAACCTGCTATTTCCATTTCTGTATGGTGTCTTTTAATATACAATAGTTTTAATTTTAGTGAAGTTCAAATTATTATTTTTTATGGATAAATTTTTCAGAGTCAAAACTAAGAACTCTTTGCTCAGCCTAAATATTGTGAGGTTTCATTACTTAATTTTCTTCTAGAAGTTCCTTGGTCCAAACCTAATGTGTGTGTGTATGTGTGTGTGTGTGTGTGGATGTGTGTATAGTGTATAATCAATTTTGATTCAATTTTTATATATGGCTTAAAGGAAGATTCTAAATTTTCCATCATACTAATATTGAAATAAATCACTGCAAATTACTAAAATTTCTATTTTCTTCCCCACTGCATCATTTTGATGTCTTTGTTAAAATTCAATTTGTCATAAATGTATTATTTAATTTGAAAACACTTGATTTTTTTTCTCTTGATCCATGTGCCTATCTTTATGCCAGAACCGGGATTCTGATTAAAGCTTGGAAGTAAGTTTTATAATCAGAGAGAGAATGTTAAGTCCACCAATTTTGTTCTTTTTCAAATTGTTTTTGTTATTCTGATTTATTTTTATTTTCATATATTATAGTATTATCCAGTCAATTTCTTGAAAATATCCTATTGGCATTTTGTAAGTGTTTATTAAATTTCTAGATTATTTCTACAGAATTGTTATGTTGATGATTCTTCTCCAATTCATGAACTTACTTAGGTTCCCTCAGTTCTCACAGTTCTCAAATTTCTATAGTTTTAAAATTACAAGTCTCCTAAGTTGTTTGTTAGATATATTCTTAAATATTTTAACTTAGGAAGTACTATAAAATTATTTTCTTTAAATTTGTTCATTCATCATATATAGAAGTACTGTTGATTTTTCTAAGTTGAATTTTGTATCCTGTGACCATACTAAGCTCATTTATTATGTGTAGTAGTTTGTTGTTGTTGTTGGACTATGTAGATTGGGATTTTCTACATAAAAGATCAAGTTGTCTGCAAATAAAACACCATTCTCTCTCCTGCTTTCCAAATTGGATGCTTTTACGTCCTATTTTCCCCTTTATACACCTCTAGCCATAACCTCAAGTGAAATGTAAGTGGTGAAAGGGAATATTCCCTTTGATGTAACACTTTGTTAAAGGGTAGACTCAAGTATATATGGGAACACAACTTCCTTTTATATGTTTTTGACATTATAGAAATGTAGACATAATTGCAAATGCTCATGATAAGATTTAGTATTATTAACAGACTAAATGTCCTTTTTATATCATATAACAGGTTTTCACGTTTTGCTTTAGGTTTACATGTTTTGTTTATATGTTCTAGAAGTTCTGTTGTCCAAACCTAAATTTGTGTGTGTGTGTGTATAATGTATAGTCCATTTTGAGTTACTCTTTATATATTTAGATTATTTAGCTATATTACTTGTTTTCATGAGTTTCTTTATTGAGAAAATAGCCAAATAAAATGAACAAAATTACATAAGTGAACCATAGTGTGATTATAAAAATGTCCTTCAAATGACTGTGCTATGTCTTGAATGTACCTAACTATATCTTATATGTTCCTTCTTAGGAACTTAATGTAACAATAAACTTGAGCTCATCTATGCTCTCATAGGACACATGCTGTATGTATTGTATGGCAAGTTCACTGAAAATATCTTTTCATGGTTTACATATACACATCCACTTTTCATTCCTACCTCAATAATAGACACAAGAATTTGAAATTGTGGGCTCTATCAGCTAAGAAGTTTTCAAGGAAGAAGACGACATGAGTTATTGCAGAGGCATTACTCAAGACATGACCTTTATATATTACTGTCTAAAATTTTGTGCTCCACAAAACAGTGTATAGCAATTTATTTTAAAAATTAAGAATATAAATATTCACTTTTGGAAAAGCAGTTGTAAATAAATGTTAGTCACTATGTTAGAAAATCTTAATAAAATAGTACGCCTGTCTTAGAGGATTATTGACATTTTGATAAAAGGCAGAAAGAGACCTTTAATGAGATCTCAATCAAAGGAAATGCTTCAGTAATGATACATGAGTTAATCAATGCTAATCAAATAAATTTACTCCAGTCCATTTGGATTTCACTTTATGAATAGTTGCTTAGGTCAAAAGATTAACAAGTTCATAAGTGATTGCTAATAGTGTTTTACTTCACTGTGCATTCATTCATATCTAGCTAATCGTACAAAGCAATATTTGAATATGTTTCAGTCCACAATGCAGTTCCCAAATAGCATAGAAGTCCATGGAGAAAGAGCACACCAAGCAAAATAATATCTATCAAGTCTTTATCTCAAAGAAACCAGCTAAAATAGTTGAAGGTATATTGTGTTTAATGAAACTGTGAAACAGTGTAGGCAAGTGGTAAAAAATAATAACTTTAAAACTGTTGAAAATACAGTGAATAAGTTAAAGTAACCAAGTTATATTTTGATAGCATTATCATTTGTTTGGATAAGGTCAAATTATCCTTATTATTTAGGTAAGGAATTTTTATTTGTTTGCTCAAAAGCAGTTATTTAATGAAAAGTGATAATATTAAAATATTCCAGATCTCCATGCTAATATTACGTAGAAAATATCATCATTAGTTTGTGATAGAAACAATGTATTCTTTATTGCTGGGGTCATATTATTAGCTTTCAATCATTTTAATAAAAAATAGTTATTCATTTAAATACATATTATAGATCTTTAATATTTAGCACTATTATCAAAATGGTTGATCCTCAAGTGAAATAACAAAAACATGTATAAATTATAATTACCCTAAGTCCTGCTCCTGCTGCCCGTTCTCACCACTCTACACTTTCTCTATTTCTTTAGGAGGTTTCTACACTCAGCCTATGTCAGAAAATTTCCCTTTTTAAGCTTAAAGTAGAAATTTTGAAAATCATTTGAAGTAAATGTTTTTAGTGTGTAAGAGCAACATTGGAATAGTTATTCCAGTAGTCATGCCACTTTGTAATCTCAAGAATAGGACAGTGCATGCAAATGACTCCATCTTGTGTCCCAGTATTTAGTAATGAAATTGTTCAACTCTGGATCTGCAGTGCATTTGACCACTTTCTGAACTCAATTTATTTTGCCCCAAAGTCATTCATTCTACTTCTCTATCTTTGTCTCAGTCATTGACCTGTCATAACTTTTTAAGGAACATGCAAGGAAATTACAAATGACTGTAAAAAGATACAGTAGCATTTCTGCAATTCTAGGTAAACCATTGCAGTCTTTATTTCAGATACCAATGACCTGTCTCACAAAATACATATCCTCATTTATATTTCTTTAATGAATTGTGTAATATTTTTGATTAATATGTTTATGCTCTATTAATATCATGTATTGATGATATTTTTCTGTTATCACTTCATAGTATGTGTATTACCGTATAGCTGCTCTGCAATTACTGTTCAGGAGAACCACAATACAAATACAAATTCTGTGGATTGCTTCATAATTATACTTCAAGTTACCATGTAGTTCAATGACTAATCACCATGTTACTTGCAATTTTTATATCTTGTAAGTCTGCAGTTTAAAAGACAGAAATAATCAGATAATTAGTCTTTGATTACATAGTACTCACCCTGTTCTTAAATGTACTTAAATGGTCAATAATTACCATGTAATTACAGAGCAATTATTGTAGTGCATTCACACAACCATATGTAAGGCACTGTCAGTGATTTCATCCCCTATGTTTAGGGATTTATGACTCAGTCATAGAAAGGTCACTGCAGGCTGCATTGGGGAAAACTGCCTGAGAAAAGTGGGCCACTTGATAAAGGTGAGAGCAGGTGGCAATGCAGCATAGAAAGGCCTATGTAAGGGACAGTAATGGTAACTGGTTTTTAAGATTTTTGACATGGCCGATAAATATATGTGTAGTAAAAAATCCATAGACTATACTGACTACCAAACAGTTCTGAAGTCCATTAACTTGATATTTTCAACAAGTCATTTTGTCTAAGATGTTTCCTTTTGCTTCATACAAAGATGCCTTTTTTTTTGGTTACTAATAGACAATTTAAAGTTACATAGTACAAGGTTCACACACTAAAAATTTCCATCTCACTTTCATATAGCAAGATGTTTTAACTGCCAGCACCTGGCACCTCAGCAAAAGATCAGAGTTAGCACATTTTCTTTTTATTGAGTTGTTGCATGGCAAGAATTGATAATTTTCTGCTTTGGGAGTTAAAGTTGTTGCTTTGGAACTAGTATTACATGGTTGTATTTTCCTGCTGAGTTATGTAATTCATTTAGGTTTATAATGTTTTATATATCTATAACTACATTACAATCATTTCTTTAAAAGCAATTGGAATAGTTTGTGTTAATAGGGAAAATATGTATCTTAAACTTGAAAATATGTAAACTAAAAAACATAGCTTAAACCAAACTTAAAGTGTTTGTAGTAATATTGCCTTGTACTTTTTTCTCCAAAATTTCTAAAATGATTCAGAATCAGAGTATATAAGAAACCCAAGGAAAATTGAGCAGAAATTTATTCTCTTAGGGCATTATCTAATGCCAATATTTGTGAAGTTGCAGTATATTCCAGATCTTTATGCCAATATCACATACAAAATATCACCAGAAATTTGGATGTTTAACTATTTTAAAAAGTTGCTTTTTGATGGAGATGCTAAAAGCTAAGCTAACCACAAAAGACAAAGGAAAAAAAAAAACTCTCAATTTTAGTCTTTAAATATTTATTCAGGCTTATTCTATTCTCAATGTTTTTCTGTATAAAGTGGGCAAAGCTAGCCCAATGAACTTCCTATGTAGTCATAGAGTTGTAATAAATCAACCAGTGATCAATGCTAAAATACACAAGCAAATTCTAGGTAGTTTTAGATCATCTTTTAACATAAATGCTGAGAACATTTAGAATAAAATAAATATCCTTGAAAGCTAATAAGTGAGTATGTTGTTACTTCTACACTTTATAAGTACTTCAGAGAGGTTGGTTAACTTTTACTCAACCACATGGAGCATTACTGTATTTTATTTTAAGATAAGGAGAGTGGGAGAAAGGTGGACTCTAAGTAAAAAATTATATAGTGTAATCACAAACAAAAAATGTGTGTGTACTTCTGATAGATTTTTTTTTTCATGTATTGACTGTTAAAATTCTTTCTTTTTCTCTAATGAACTGTTCTAGGTGAAGAAAAATCAAATTTCTTGAATGTACATTATTTACTATCCTACTATGTCACCAAGCTTTAGAAGCAACTTAAGATCTTAAGGAGCATCTCATTCCTATAGATTTTCAAATAGAGCACACATTACCTAAAATTATTTATATTAAAAATGTTTTTAGGGCCTCCCTGGTGGTGCATGGGGTTAAATCACAGCATTGTGAAGCTATCCACAACTTCTGTAGCATGAGTTCAATCTCTGGCCAGGGAGGTGTCATACATGGCACAACAGACCTCTCCTGTCTCACCCACTGCTCCCCTCAGCAGTGTACTTCTGCCTGTTCTGCTCCTCCCTCTGTCTCTGGTGCATCCTCTCACACCCCACACCCCTGGCCTGTACCCCAGTTCCAGTATGCATAAATAACTAAATGTTTAAAAAATGTTTTTAACTGAAAATATCTTAATTTTATTTTATGTATATTTTTACATCATTCTTCATTTTTGTATAATGTGTACTTTCTCCTCTCAGGTATATTCCCTGTATAATTACCTCTACCAATTCACCCATGTCCTATCACCATATTCCCTTGTGCTCTTCCTACCCATTTTGTTCCTTTTCCCTACTCCTCACCTAAGGAATGTCTCAGATTTATAGTTTTGTGTTGATTTTGATTTTTAATTTATTATAATTATTTTTCCTTAGTTCCTTGTTTCCTCTACATTCCTCCTATAAGTGAAACCATCTGATATTTTTATTTTTCTTTCTGCCTTATTTCACTGAGCATGATCCCTTCTAGCTCCATCCATGTTGCTGGGACTTTTTTGATTGCTGCATAATATTCTCTCTTATCATAAAATACATAAAACATTTTTGTTTGTTTGTTTGACTATTCCTATTATCTGCATTGTAATCTATGGGAGTGATTGGAATATAGGCTGTATCTCTGCCAAGTGCAACTCACTAAAGCATTGTTTCTAAATGGAGGGTGAGTTTGCCTCTCTGGGACATCTGCCTATAATTGCAGGCATTTTGGTCACAACATGGTAAAAGGCATGTTAAGCCTTCTATGAAGGAGAGACCTGTGATATTGCTAAATATCTTGCAATAGACATCCACAGCAAAGAATTACCCAGTCCAGGTTCCATACTGCTTGCTGAGTTGGAAAACCTTGTTTTCAAAAAATAAACATACACTATTTTAATAGCTTATAATTAATCATAGAGATTTCAGCAATGTTTGGTTTCTTCAAAATTCTTTAAAATATATACAAATAAAAATGAGGAAATATTTACATGGAATCGAGTTTGAAAAAGTATTATATAAAACATAAAAATTAGTCTGGCTAGCTTTTTGGTACTTTTTGGCTAACTTTTTGGTACTTTTCAGCATTTGTAAAAAGTCATACTAAATCATTATTCTTAATGAAAAAAAACTAAATGTTTTCCTTTTTTAATGCTATATTTTCTTTCAAATTCTTTTCCTTTGTTTATAACTGTGAACCCAATTGTTGTGATGCTATTACTAGATATTAATTACTCCAGGAAAATATGCTGAACTAACTAGTTAGCTTAATAAATAATAGGGAATAACTTTTTCTCATTGCACAAGTGAAATTTACTCTACATACTGATTTTTCTTTTTTTTTTTTTTTGGAATTGTCAATGTCTTCCACATCCATCACAGAAATTGAGTCATCACATTTTGCCTACTATCAACAGTGTTATGACTAATTTAAAGGCCATTCGACCAAATCACTTAAGTGACCTGCCAAGGGCATGTACCCAATCATTAGCCAATGAGAGAGAATTCCTTGTTGGGCAGAATGATATTTCCTTTGCTGCTTAATGAAGACAACTTGATAACACTCTTTTCAAGACATGGTATAAATGTAGCAAAAGAGTATAATTTCCAGAACAGTCATTCTCGCTTCCAAAGAGTCTAACTTGAGCCACTAAGAATGTCTTCTTTTTCATCTGGAAGGTCACATATGCACCTTAGAACTACCCTAGAACAAATAAGGTTTGTGTGTGTGCATAAAGAAGTTTTTAACTGTAGTGCAAGAGTGTTACCAAGATCAAGGCTGCAGAATAGACAAAAGAGGAAACCCTGATCTAATTATCTTAGAATTGGTTGTCCTATTTGTATTCTTGGCTGGGCTACCAAACCAGAGATACTAATAAAAAATAAATTATCAAACAAATTCCAAGTAACAGTAGTAAAAAAAAAGTTAACTATCAAAACCTTCAACTATACCCTCAAATGCAGAGAAAGTTATAATGCGGGTGGTATACTTACCAAAAATTTTCAACATCTTGCCATTTCCTCATTTTACTTATAAACATGTGTAAAGTCTCCAACTGGCAATGATATTTTATTTAATATAAAGTTATAATTATGATATCTAATAAAATCAATAATTTTTTAATATTTTCACAACCCCAACAGGAAGCAGATGGCTCATTCAAATTGAGATCATTCCAAATAAAGTTCAGTGAATGAACTATTGTGAAAGAGGTAGGCAGGGTTTGGGGTTAAGATAAGTGACAGGGTATTTATTGTTCAGTATCCTGACGTATGTAAGGAAAGTGTGTTGCTTTTTTGTAGTTCCTTCCCTAAACTCAAAGAGAGAAACTATAACCAATTCACTAGGAAATGCAGTTTTCCAGAAAATTGGATATGTTTCAAGTTCCTAGTTAAACCATTAATGCATCTCCTAAGAAACTATTTTAGAACATGAAATACTGGTTATATTTTAAATCACAGTAAACATAAAATAGAAAAATTTAACAATCAGTTTCTCAGCTCTTAGTATTGTTAAACATTTTCTAAAATGGCAGTTTGAGGAGGTAGAAAGTAATTGATTTATTCAATATGTCCTTCCTTCCAGAGCTGAGTAATACAGAGATGGACAGATAATAGTTCTCATCTATAGGTCAGATATTATAGTAAATATTTTGTACATGGAAAACAGTCTATAATAGCAACACTGTATAGAAGATATTGTAATATCCATTATTAAGATGAAGAAGCTAAAACAGAGACTAAATTACATCAAATCACAGAACTAATAAACAGTAGAACTTGAATTCAAACTGATGAATCTGTCTCCAAAACTTATGCTCTTTATACTGTAATGGCAATGTTTCATATAAAACATATTCAGTAACTGTTTGATACCTTAGGACTCAATTATTTATAGGGAATATTTGAATATAATTATATTTAAGATGACATATGACCTATTGATAATATGTGCATTCTCTGTTATAATATGTAACCATTTCCTTCACATGTAGCCTTTATTTGGAGTGCATTTTTAGCATAAATATTCTCAAAAATCTTAAGTATTTTAAGTAAGGCTATCTTGTGAGCCATTGACTGAACTATATAAAGAAAACATTTCTTCAATATAGAACACTGACCTACTTTTAGCCAATCCGGAAGTCTGCAAGTGTGAGAGCGTGCATGTGGGATGTCATATACCAGTTATTGGGGAAAAATGTAATCTCTTAAGTTTGAATATTGTTTATTGCAAAGGAAATGGAAATCTCTATTATACTATTTCTTTTTTTTTAAAGATTTATTTATTTATGCATACAAGGGTTGGGGTACAGGCTAGAGTCACGGGAGGTGAGAGGATTTACCAGAGTGGGGAGCAGGAGGTGAGAGGATTCACCAGAGTGGGGAGCAGAACAGGCAGACTAACTGAAACACGCCGCTGATCAAGTGATCAAGTGAGTCATCAACAAATCCCCCCAAAAATGTTTAAAGTTGGACAAATTGTTCAACAGCAAGCAAACAGCTTTTGCTTATATGTTGTATGTATGTCATGGGACCAGCACCTACATAATACAGTAAGAGCATCAAAGTTTAGTTTATTATTTATATCAAATTAGAAAGATGACATAGAAAGAATTCCATAAACTAGACTTTAATAACCTTGTCATTAAAATAGCACCTAAAATATAACCAGTTCTCAAGTTAATTAGTAGGGTTTCATTGGCATTTTATATGTTTATCATTTATAGTGTGTGCTTAAATATTTTAATATGCATTGAAAATGAACAGCATTTGTAAATAACCGACCTTTTTAGGTGATTCTGGTGTGTGCTAAACTTTGAGAGCCACATACTTTGAAATTCCTACAAGAGCATTGTCTCTTCTTGAGGATATGCTTGGGAAATAGCAAAATTAATTTTGTAATTCCCTAAAACTTTAAATCAAGACCAATCCAAATTTAGGAAAAGAATAGTAGGTAGAACATTTTAACCACTAGTAACCAAAATAAATAGTAACTAAATCCAACATTTTTGTATTTAGAAATTAATCCATATGTTCACCATTTTGAGTCCATTCTAACACTTTTTATTTTAAAAAAGTATGTTATATCCTAAAGAGTATAATTCTGCATATAAAAGTATTTATAGCCTAGTAAAAGATTGTATTTCATTTTTTTGTTTTAGTAGAAAATTTTGATCACACTCAATATAATACTGTCCTTCTATTTTAGTCCTTAAAATGCAATAGTTGAAAAAAATCTTAATGAAATTTTTGTACAGTGGGAGAATAGGATATAATTATCTGAATCTTAATAACTCCCAAAATTAAAGGTTGACTCCATCTTAAAGTCAACAGATTAAACTCTCAAAGATCTTCCCCTCATGCTCATGTAGCTAATTCAATTTAGTTTATTATATTTTTGCTAGAAAATAGGAAATAAATGACAAATTTATATTCATAAAGAGCACGAGAGCTGTTGACATACGCATGGATTGCCTTAAATGGACACAGCCATCTCTTATAGCCCATATGAACTTAAAAAAAGCTTTTTCGTTTTATTCTTAATTATATGTAATACTCCAAATGTGGTCAAACCTTCTTAATACATGTAGAAGATAGAATAATAAAGTATGAATTCTGTCTTAATCACTCTCCTCTATTAAATATTAAAGGGCCATTATTAATAGCACTTTTATAATGGATGTCATTTTCTACCTTGAATGAAATCCTCATCTCCTTTTATATGTTCAATGCAGAACTTATATAATCTTTTGGAATCTGAATCTAATACCAAAGGAATTTCCTTTTGACAACATGCCATATCTTCTTTGTGTTTGGCCCAGTTTTGATACATGGTAAATGTTAAAAATTACTTAATGAATAGATCATCAAACAATTGACTGAAAGCAAGGATTAAAAAAGCAAGTATAAATGAATTGCAAAATTGAAATTTTGAAAAGCAAAACCCCTTTCTTTAGTTCACATATGCTGTTTCAAGATTTGGTGTGTATGCTTTTCCTGTCAAGGATATTATGTGATTTGTGGCATTTCAAAACCTGTGTGATGATGACTTCTGTTATATTGTCTTAGTGTAATACTCGTAATTGAGTTCTATAATGTGCTATTAGATGTTTAGTAATTACATTTAATGTGGGAAATTTATAAAAGAATAAGTGCTTGTAAATTGATTATTTTAATTACAACTTGAGAACACTATATAGTACTACACAATCTACTTGGTTTTACAATAACTATATGCAGCTTTCTAAAACATGACATTTACAGGAATGTTTAAGACAAATGAAAAATAAAAGAGAGACTGAATTTTCAGGATAAAATTTTAGGAAGAAGATTCAGTCAAGGTAAGGACATTCTAATCCTGGATCATGCCCAACTTAAACTTTCAGATTATGCCATTTATTTTATTTTATGGTGGTAACATTGATTTATAACTGATATAAGTGTCAGGTGCACAGCTTTATACATCAACATCTGTGTATACTAATTATGATGTCCACAAAAGTCTAGTTTCCTATATTTTTTTGCTTCTAATTTTCTTCATTGAGATAATATTGGATTACTATACTGTATAAGATTCAGAGGTATGAGTTCATACTTCTTCAAATATATGTGACCATATCACATCCACCACTAAGATCGCATAGTTCACTACAGTTCAGAGAAAACTACTGGATAAGTAGTTTGGGACATATTTCTATGTGTATTCATTGCTGTTGAATTTAAGTAAATCAAGCAAATGAACAGTATTTACCTTCTTAGAAAGGACATGTTATTTTCTTCATGCTAAGTTGAAACCCTGAGCTTATATATCAGTGGTCATATAATAAATGCTGTTTTGGAAGCTGAATGTAATCTGCCTACTCACATCTTAGTTTATAAATGTTGTATAAATGAACTAGTTGAACTCCATAAAATGGCAGGATGAAGGATAATAACACTTTTAGGTCACGTAACCTGGGTTGAATTTGTGACTCATAGAGTCACTTTGAACATATTCAATAAGTTTTCTAGGTCCCAAATTAATTCTCTTAAGTATTTTAAACCTTGAAAAGTTCAGTGTCAACTTCTTTAATAGATATTGTCTCTTAAAACCAATTAAACAGGAATTGTCTGTAGTAAAACTCATGAGTGAGAGGATGAGATTTCTAGGGGTCTTAAATAATAGGTCTGAAGGACCTTTGCTATAATAATTTCACATCATCCTTTCTAAGTATCTAAAATCTATGTGTTCTTCTTTCCCTAATAAACAACTCTTTCTTCTAATAGGCATTTTTAGGAGACAATATAACTTAACCTCAGTTTCAGTAGTTGAGGAAATTTCAGGCAAACTGCCAGAATACCAGGGAAAGGATTTTTAAGTGGATTATATATTTAAAGATATTACTGTTATATTCTGTCCATTTTATGTGCTCATGGGTGCAACCTTAATAATAAAGTTTACTGGTTTAAAATTACTGTTCTTTCTATTGCACAGGCGATGGGCCTTACCTGAATATTTAATAGAGTAAAATTTGGACAACTGTACAGTCTTTAGTTAAGCTGTCTCAGCTTATAGTTTATTGACATTTGTCTTCTATGTTTATTATACAGTACATAGGAATAAAGCCAATATATACCTTACCCAATTATTTATAAGTGATTTACTTAGAAGTAATCGTTAAATGTCTTGCCTGATTCTTTTGAAGAGATCTGAGTGACGACAAAAAGACTGAATACCAACCTTTGCAGCATCACTGTCATGTAGCTGTCTTCAGCAGCCAAAGTTGACTTAAAAAATATTTTAAAAAACTATCTGTCAGTGCTAGATTATTGTTGACAAATCTGTGTATATGTAAGTATGTACTATAAGCTTAGGATGGACAAGTATTTGGACCTCCATGTCTGGGAATTATGCCATCAATACCCACAGTTGATTCACATGTTTTTTTTGGCTCTTTCCCCTCATGCCATCTGTGCGTTTGGCATTATGCCTGCTTGCAAGTTGGTCAGACCTGTGCCAGCATAATGGAATGTTGATGGATAGTACATAGAATGCTGTAAAATGTAGCATTTTAAAGAGGAAAGCCTGTTTCAGAGGGCACCATGTTGGTTCAACATATGGCCTTCCATGGATACCTGAGGAGAAAGGGTGAACAAAGACATGGAATCCACAGATCCTCCCAAATGGCAACAAAAATAAGAGCAGTGTGAGAATCTTTGTGCAAAGTATAAAATGAAACAATCCTTACACATCTTATGGATTGACATGCTAAATGTTAAATCACATGTAGATTTTTTGTAATAACATTGATTAAGTAACCATTACTTTTTTCATGGCATATTTAATAGTTTAGGTGCATCCCTGACAGTGTGCTGAGGGAAGTTATGTATTTCATTAAAGCTAGCAGTATTCCTTGGAGAAATTACCAGAGACTAAATGTTACTCTAAGTTTTGAGGGCCAGTGAATGGTTGCTATATTCTGGAACTGTCATAAAAAGCACTGAAAAAAATGTATGGTCCTCACAATTTTGTATAGTTTGAATTAAACATGCTAGGTTAGGTTATACTAAAACAACAAGCAAGTCTCCAAGTGGCTTGATACAGTGGTAATTTTGTTCATAGGTGGGCCATAAGTATATTTTATATAACCTAGGTCACAGTCACTGTAACTAATACCCCTACTGTATTTTAATATGTTGCTTTGTCATCATCCAGGCTATGCTTGGCATGGGGAGAGATGACAAATCTAACTGTTCCTGACAGAAGCAATATCTGCTACCCCTATTACCTCCTCTTGCAGGTACTGGTCATAGCAGCTGAGTGATCAATCTGCTGGTAAATATAGCAGAACATAGAGTATCAAAAGTTGTCAGTAGCCTGCGCTATAGCAGAAGATGGCAACAGAAAATTCTCTTTTTTTTTCCCCCTGTAAAAAATTCAGTAATTTTTTTTCACAAACTTTCACAAATGTCTAGAATTTTTTTTTTAATTATTCATGCACACAAGAGCTGGGTACAGGCCAGAGTTGCAGGAGGTGACAGGATTCACAAGAGATAGAGTGGGGAGCAGAACAGGCAGATCCGCTGAAATACATGGCTGAGGAGAGCAGCAGGCAAGACAGGAGAGGTCTGCTGTGCCGTGTGGGTCCCCTCCCTAGCCGGGTATCAAACTCACATTGCTGTGCCACGGATGCTTCACAGTGCAGTGCTCAGCCTGCTGTGCCACCAGGGAGGCCCCAAATGTCTGGAACATTTTAAGACAATTTCACAATGTAGCATCCCATTCACTGGCCCTCAAAATTTAGTAAAGGTTATATCCCTACTAATTCACTACTTTCAGAATCTTGGCTTGTCAGGTACCCTAAGGGTCACAGGTATGATCTCATATTTTTGTGTCTTCCCAGTGCCTTGCATAGTCTGTGACACAACTTTGTTGTATAAATGAATGAATGGATGAAATCTAAGCTTTTGTTTCAGTTACAAGATCAAAAGAGATTAAATTCACACTTACATCTTTTGACTTCTAATTGTTCCTTTTAAGAAGTTATAAAATGATTGAAAAGCAGTTTTTAGCTGTAGGACTTTCTTGCCTCCAAAAAAATGATCTTTTTGTGAAGGTCTGGAGTTGCTCCGTGCATTCTCTGGGAATCAAGAAAACATCCTTCATGTGGGTGAGTTTACATTTATTGGTTTGTAGGAGGCTTGGAATTTTGTTCTTCTCTAATAAGAGGAATCTGCCAAATCTTTATTCTGAATTATCAGGAAATATGGTTAGTCACAATGTGGTAAACACTGTGGTGTAGAAAATATACATTTAATAATGTCCTAAGGCCTGCTTTGTACCACTCATACTGAAAACTTTAGGCTGGTCTGTAAAAATATCAGAGCATTTTAAATCACACTACTGGAAGGGAAAGAATCTTGTTCTGTCTATGATTTCCGTAGTAAAGAGACCTTGAAATGAAGGAAGTATACTGTAGATCGAGAGAAAGATTAGAGAATTTTTACAAGGATATTGTAAAGAAGCAACAAACTATTTGCACATTTTTCATGTTTGTACTTTTTTTTAATTTTTAAAAAGTTTTTTTATTGTGGTAAACTACACATGACATAAAAGTTACCACTTTCGCTATATTTTGAAGTTACAGTCCAGCAGTATTAGGCATATTTATACTCTTTTTTTTTAATATTTGACTACTATTCAGCAATCAAAAAAGAAAAACTAGATGCATTCATAGGAACATGGATGGATCTGGAGGGGATTATGCTCAGCAAAATAAGTCAGAAGGCAAAAGAAAAATACCAGATAGTTCCTCCCCTAGGAGAAATATAAGGGAACCAAATAAGGATCAAGGAAAGGAATAAGAACAATAATAACAATGATAATAACAATAAAGACACATGTTTGTATTGTTCTAGCACTTTCTGTCATCCTGGGGAAAGTCTAAAAATTGTTCTCTGTTTCAAGAAGAGATATTTAATAAAATAGTATTTAATCAAAGTCTTGGTAAATAATTCTGTACATGTGTAGTTAAGCGACCATTTTAAATTGATTTTAAGAGACAAAATTTGGATGCCATGGACTGAGCATCTACAAATCTATGGCAGTAAAGTTGTGGCAAGTAGAGACTAATGTGTAAGATGTGGGGTTGAGGATGAGTATGGGAAATGAGGTTAGGCAATCTTTAATTAAAATGTAAAAAAAAATTTCATTACTTGAATAGGATATGAAAACTTAAATACATGAAGTAAAGTCATAGATATAAGAAATGGGACATGATATTGGCATTCTTTGCCTTGAGTGTAGCATGGGGTAAAGGAAGATTATTGGAGAGGTATACCATAAAGTGAAGTTTTGTTCTCTGCTTTTGTCAGTAGAATGTAACAGCTGTTGCATTCTATTCCTCATAACCTTGAAGATTTGGAAAAGATTTGTATTTTCATGTGTGATTTTAGAATTAATTAAGTTATCATTGACCACACATACCTAATTTGTTAGGTTGGGAGATTTCATTGAGTGTTTAGTGACACATTGCCTAGTATGAATAGAGCCAAATCTTAGAAACTCACTAAGATACCTACAAGTAAGAATATTAAAAGTCTCTAAAGTTAAAATCAATTTTACATCAGCTATAAACTTTTTGTGGGACTCATGTATTTTTGTCTTTATTTTAAAGAAAAAAGCACATTTTGGCAAGTCTGTTCTCCTGTATTGAGAAGTTCTTATTGACGCATATGAATACTTTCATTCTCTTTGAAAACCACAAGTGGAAAGTGCTTAGAAGTTTACAGTACATTAGTCATCACACATCTCAGATAAATGGATGATATTCTGTGAATCACAAGAGAAAACTATAGGGGGAAAAAGTCTGCAAGTTCATTTCTAGATGCCTCTAAGCTGTAAACCTCTAGCCACACTTCATCTGTCAATACTGAACCATAATGAGTCCGGATAAGAAGCTAGTCAATGGATATCCATTTAGCTAGTGATAATCTGAACTCCAGCTGATTGTCCTAGCAGCTGTGTGACTTCATTACCATTAGAAAGGCATACAGCCAAGCCAGCTGGTATCCAAAACGGCTACTCTATACACAGAGCATATCTATTTGTTGGTTTACACATCAGAATCACACAAGGCTCCATGAAGTTTGGAGTATAAAACAGAATCTGCATAAAGATTTAATTTAAAGGGCTTATCATTACTATGCCAAGTATAGCTAGTTTGTTTTGTTTCTACTATGATATAGTATATTGTGGTTGTTTTCAGTTCTTCCATAAATGCAGCCTACATGCAAAATTTGCATTTAGATACCAAACATAACTGCACATCATAATTTCCCAGTTAAGAAAACATCTTTTTGGTTGTGTTTGTTTTAGTGCTTACAACAGTGCATTTTCATTTTCTAAGACAGCTTTAATAGAAAACAGTTTCAGGAACTTGTTAATAGCTAGTTTAGCTTCCATCTGTCCCCTCCTTTCTATCTCTACTGCTCCTGCCTATGTTAGCTCGCCTTTGCACTTTTGCAAAGGTTTTCTGTCTAGATTCAGCCCCCTAGTCTCGCTGCCCAGCATTACTACTAGAAAATTGTCTTGAATCATATCCCTAGTGAAAATAGCAGTGTTTTGTAATACAGTCTCTATTGAACAGAATCAAATGGAATATAAGAAGCAATTGGAATGCAGGATCCACTGAATGAATCTAGTATTAATCTTATTTCTCTTGATATTTGAAAACTACTTTTATTATAAGCATACCACAAATAATCTATTTCTTGCCTCAACTATACTCACAAAGTAATAAAATAATATTTCTACTTAAATAAAACTGAATCAAAGTAAAGGTCATGAGATAAGATATTTGATTATACAAATTAATGATGCATTGTTACCCAAAAGAGAAAGAATTTTGTTAAAACAACCATCTCCTCTGAAGAACACTGTTACAAGGATTGATCAGGTCATAGAAAAGCTACTTTGTTTTGAAAGAATTTTAAGAAGTAGGTATTAGGGCCTTGGTAGTAGGAATTATGTGAGCAATTATTTGTAGAGATTTGGACCTTTAACCCCTAAAACCAGAGCTCTGTTGTACCGACAATATATAATTAGAAAAACATTTAAAAATTAAAAAGCATTTATTATTGTCTTTTTTCATGATTTTCACTATGTGTTCTCTTATTCCATACTTCTGTCATCCTTTAATTGAAAACTGATGTCATTATACTTATTTTCCTTTAGAAATTTATAGTTTTTTAATTATATAACATTGGTTTACATGCTCTATATGATTCAAAAATATCTTTTTATAAGAACATTTATTATCACATAGGTTTGGTAGTAGATCTTACACAGATGTTAAAGTACATAAGAATGTTTTCCTTTTGTATGAAATTGAGCACCCAAATATGGCAGAGGTATAGGCATACAGATGTTTCTAAAGCAAGATTCATACCAGTAGATAATCAGATACCTACGTTTGATCCTAGAAAGGCACATAATTGCAAAGGGGGAAAAAGACAAGTTACTAAAGATGAACAGTCAAAGATCAGAGCAAGACCTTTGAATGTTTAACTGGGGTTCTGCCTTCACTGAGATGGGTTTTCTACAAGTAAACTGATCCTTGAAGGGAAGACCAGAAAGAGTTCCAGCAGAGTCAGTGGAAGTCTCTAAGGTGAAAGTAATTCAGAGAGAATTGGGCAATGCTTTTCAAAGTAGGGATGGTGTTAGATTTTGTATGATTAGTGTAAGCAGTTTGAGTTATTTGACAGTCGGGATGCACTGTGATGAAATTACACCATATTCTCTATGACAAAGTATGGATGCTTTAAACTAAAATTGTAAAACCCAAGACAATCTAAGTCAAACTTTAAATTGTCAGTCTAATGCAAAAATATGTGGTCTTTATATTCCTATCAACTACATTTATACTCCGAATTTTATAATAATAATTTAGGGGCTTCCCTGGTGGCCTAGGACCTAAGTGTCAGTGCTATCACCACTACCATATAAGTTTGATCCCCAACCAGGAAGCTAACCCACATTTGGTGCAGCAGACCTCTCCTGTCTCTCCTGCTGCCCCTCTAAGCAGTGTATTTCAGTAGATCTGCCTGTTCTTCTCCCCACTCTCATCCCATGAACCTCTGGCCTACACTTCACTTTTACACAAAAAAAAAAAAAATAGTACTAAGCAATAACTATTACCAAAGAATTCAGAATTATAAATGAGCAATGGGAATGTGGTATAGTTGTGTTTGACTTACTTGTGTTATTATTGCTGTATAATAAACAACTTCAAAATGTAATGACTTAAAACAACCATTTTATTTTGCTTATTGTTTTGTGAGAAAGGAGTCTAGAAGGTGACCAGTAATTGATTTGTCTTTGTTTCATGAACCTTAGCAGCTGGGGTGGAAAGAACCAATTCCAGTATGCTTTCTTCACATACATGTATGTCTAGTACCTTCATTCTGCTTGATTCTCATTTTCTTTCTCTCTTCCATCTCACAGTATAGATTTCAGGTAAGTTGGGCTTCTTACCTGAAGGCTGACTCCTTTCAAAGTGAATCTTCCAAAGCTATCTTTCCAACAGATAAAAGTGGAAGCTGTAATGCAGACTATCATTTCCATTGACTTCAATTCTGTTGTTTAATTCTATAATTCAAAAAGATAGAAATAGATTCTACCTTTCTCTAGGGTTAATGGCATGTATCATCAGGTAGGAATAAAATTAATAACCACCATTGAGACAAGCTACATCATCTACCCTCTCGCTACCAAAATGTACGGCCATGCTATATGCAACATATACTCAACCCTAAAGCCCAAAAGTCATATCCCAATATGGCATCAGTTTTAAGTTGAGAACTGTATTTATATCAAGAAACACATCTCTGCTACCTCTCCATTAGTTGTTTGCAAAGCATTTCATTTTTGATGTTTCTCTCAGTTTCCTTGCTTGTAAAAAGAATTTCCAAATGAGATATGTGAGATTCCAAATTTTTGGTTTTATGATTATGATTGTATGAGTCTCTCACCTGGGATATGGTTATTTTCATTTTTGTAATACAAAAATACTTGGGTCAGAAGAGAGGGAATCAAATCAAAATCTGTTTTTATAAATAAAATTGGTATCTTTATAAATAAAAACATCACCTTTTTCTGAAGATTTTCAAATAAGAATTATGTACTGGAAATTGGAACTCATCTTTTTACCAAAGTGATTATTTTCTGCCTCAAATATCATTTAGAAGCCAACCCAAAACAAATTGAATTATATTTCTCAGCAGAAACCAGTAAAATGGACAAAAATAACTTTGTATGTTTGGGAATTATTTGTTGCATTCGCAACTTCATAAACCTGTGTAAAAGCCCTTTATTATTGTTGTAATGTAAGCTAGCCAAAACAGGATCACAACTGTCTTTTTAGAGTGAGACCCAACTTGGGGAAATGCTGAATTTTTCCTCACACTGCTTAAGAAATCGTGATACAGACTCAAGTTTGAATCACATCAAAGACTTTTGTCCTTTTATGGGTGCAGCACTGACATTAAGATGGACTATTTTATTCTCTTCATCTCATCTCTAAAAACTGTTCAAATTTTTAAAATCTCATTGCTTATTAACCATGCTATTTTTCTTTTAAACTTGCATCACTATGGTATCATAATAGATGTGCTAATTAAGTTGGCTATACTAATGTATCCTTAGCAGAGCAATTTTAAAAACAGCACTAAGTTTGTGAATATGTTTAATGAGATTTAAAGACATTTAAGCAAGGTAAGCATCTTCAACAAATGCTATTAAGGAGATTGTGTAAGGTGGCAAATTTGCTTCACTAATGCAATGTTTGTTTGCTTTAAAAGATACTTTTCACAAATTAAGGAGAAATAGATATAAATTATAGAGCTTTTGAAATGGAAAATATTCCTACACTAAACTTGTACCCTTCAAATATTTGAAGGAGAAAAATGCCAGCTTCAGAAAGAAAGGAAGGTACATTTTTCTGTGTGTTTTAAAAGTATAAGAATCTAACTCAGTAAAATAAAAAAGGACATAAAAATCTACAACTAAGCAAATAAAATGAAATGTATGGTATTATTAAAGTCAAATGTATAGCAAAAGTTTTACTTTGAGTTTCAGTAATGCTGGGATGGTTAATTGTCCTTATTTGGTAGAGCACTTTAGACAACACTGTGCAGTAATGTATAAATAATACAGCAGATACTGGTTTTGCAGTGTTGTATTACTTACCTAATAGTATTGAATCCAAGTTTGCTCAAATGTATGTATAATAATTTACAGCCTTTGATAACTTCATTAAGTTATTATTCCAGGTGACCTAGCAAAGCTCCAATTAATGCTACCTGCAGGCCTTTTGGGATTCTTTAGTTTTTATCACAGATTATTTACACTCCCTTGAGCTTTACAAGACATGTACTCAGGAGTTTGACACATTCTGCTAAGTACCCTGTTTGAGGAACCCATAAGCATATAGTTGACCAAGAAAGATATTTATTATGTGATGTGAGAATAAATTTCTTAATTTGGTGTAGTTTACCCCAAAGAATATTGTAGAGTTCTTGTGAGGGTGAATGTTGAAAACTAGAGCTGTTCACTTATCTTACCCATTTCCCTGCCTTTTACAAGCTTCACCATTAGTACTCCCACATACTTTTGGAAATATATTCCTATTGGATATATTGATTTTTGTTACTCTATCTGAAAATGGTCTGCATGATCATTGACACAATTTTAGATGTAATCGATTACCATAAATACTAGAAGCAACTCTGCTTTCACCTGTTTTCAGCGTTACTGCAAACAAATATTGCTTTGCTGTGTTCAGGAATGCCATAATAATATATCTTCCTCTTTATTACTGATGAATTTCCAGTTAAGAGTCAAAAAAGAAAAAAGACAGGGAAGAAGAGATATACAATTACTATTTTCCTAAGCACAGGGTGTATGCTTTATTAAATTTCATCGTCTTGGAATTTTGCACAGTGTTTGACATTTTGAATGAAATATCTTTTATAAAGTACCACTGTACCACTTTTTTGCTTTAATCACTGAGATCAAGTAAAAGAACCCCAGAGGTGCTGTGTGTTCAGAAACAAGTCATTGTTAATAAGAAGCATGTACCCACCCATTTTACTATCTTACAACCTTTTATAGTTTTAATATGCCACTGAGGTTTATCTTTAAAACTCTTAGAACAAATTGTTTCAGACAGTTATTATAAGTTTGACCATATGGGCATTACTTCTGCAATCTACATTTGAAATTGAAAAACAAACCTTTTTGCACATGTTTGATAAAACATGGACTGTTTATTTGTTAATGGTAAGGAAAGAAAATGCTACTTCAATAGATTAAAAAAAAATGCAAGTCAGTAGGTTAAATATTAATTTGAATGTCTTCAATAATGGGTACCTCTACTATATAAGGAAGTCATTATTCCACTGTGTAGTCAACAAGCATATTGATTAGGATTAATTCACTGCAAAAAGTCTCCAATCATTTTTAACATAAGTTTTTCCTCTTCCACAGTAGCCTGAAGCGTGTGTGTGTGTGTGTGTGTGTGTGTATGTGTGGTCAGTTTTGCAACAAATTTGCAATTAATCATTTGTTGATTGCAATGAATGGTCTGTCAATAATATGCAACTGGCATTGCTAAAAGGTTTATGCTGAGCTTTATTGTTTTCTTTTTGTCTTGGGAATGCTTTGTCTAGCTATATTCCCTAGAATGGATTTTGAATAGTTGTTTTGAGGTAATGCCTGCCAGTTTTAAAGAGATACTACAGGCTGCTCTGAGGGTATTAATCAAGATATGCCCTAACTTTCTTTTGGCATTAGAATATTTGGACATCTGTTCTGACTCCTTATATGTGAAATAAAACTCTTACCAGATAGTAGAATAAATGAAGGGTTTCATTATCTTAAATGTCATAACATTTGTTTGAATTATCATGTGTAGATTTTAAATGCTGAAATTGTCATCTTGGTTTTCTTTCATCTATTTTGTTGTCCTTTCAAAAGATTATAAACCAAAAAAAAATCTTTTTTTTCCTTTGCATTAATAATTTAGAAGAAATAATTTACAATTTTAGCAATAACAGTGAAATTGTTGTGGATGAGCTATATAGTGTGGTAATTTCTAAAAGCATAAATATTTTACTGAGAGAAACATACCCTTTCAAAGCACAAAAGGTTTCTTGTTATAATGGCATTGTATTTAGTGACAAATAGTGCATTTTTTAACAGCCATTTTTGACCATTATTATAGTTCTTTTTGTGTCATAGTATTATAGATTCTAAGGTGTTCACTTATTAAAGTATTTTCTATTGTGTGTACAAGGAAGAATTTGTCTCTGAATTCCATGGTGCCACTAATTAGTGGCAGCTACATTTAGAGACTCATGGGTCAACATGAAATATAATAGGAATATTTTTGCATTTAAAAATTAACTTGTGATAAGTGTCAATGACATTAACACATTTTCTTTAAATTCTAATATTTTTGCCTTTCTCATTAACTCTCTCTTTTGGAACCATTATTGGTAACCTTGGGAAGGTAACTGTTTATCTTGAAGTCCTAGGGCATATTTTACTAGACTTGCTAACACGGGTGGTACTGGTTTAACATCTGTATTGATTTTTCATTTCACATTAGAGCAAATGAATAGCATTTGATTTGACATACATAAAAAATGATTTAACTAAATCATGGAAGCAAAGTAGTGTTTTACAAATGTGTAATTTTGAATATATTTAGAAAATATAGAGGCTTTTATCCTTCTATTCACTTTGCATAGTCAATGTTAGAAAGTCAGCGATGTTTTCCCTTGCAAAACATTTTAGTCCTAGGTGCCCCATAATATTTTGTTTGTGAGACTAATTTAAAGTGGTTATAACCCTTCACAAGTGAAAAATACTTTTATACATGTTGCTTATTTTGAAAAGAGATGAACTGAGTTTAAATTCCAATATTTGCAAAATCTGAGTACTTTTGACCTCCTTTGGGTAATAGGTTCCTGAAATAAAATCAGCATAAAACAGAAAGAAAATATCCCATTTGAAGTATTAAATATAGTTTCAAGCTGTTCATATATTTTTAGACATCTACAATCTGATAATTATTTAAAATACTAAACCAAAATACTACATTAAAATATCAGATCAAATGGTAAATACTAGCTGAGGGAAAGTACTAAATGAGTGTAATATAAATACACTCTTAAGGAAAACTTCTTTAAGACAATTTACTTTAGTTCTGTATCTGCTGTATGCAGGGGGACTTAAAAATTTAGGTGAATAATATGCATGTGCATTTAAAACCTTCAGAGACCTTAAAAACTTAGACTAATATATTGGTGCAAAAATAACATACAGCATATTTTATCTATACATGAAATTATAGATGTTATATTGGGTTGTGGCATATCATTAAGATCACATTTCTGTTTAATTACCGTGATGTGTATAACTCTGTGATAACTTTTTTCTTTTCAGAGTTATACATAATAGGCTTATATGTGATAAACTTTAATGGTTAATAAATTCAGTGTCATATAAAGATTTATAATACTAGCATCCATTAATTTTATCAAGTGTTACTACTGTTCCTTTTTAATCTTTAGATAGCAATGTGGAACATGAAACTCCGTTTTAGTGCATAGTTTATTCAAATAAACATAATTGAATACTTTGTGTCTAATTGTAGAACTACTTTGCTAAACTGTAATAGAAAACTTTTATCAGAAATAGCAACAGTAGGTAAATAATGCCTCTCAAAAATTTTGCATAGGTTACGCATTCAAAGTAAATGCATTGAAAAATGGTTGTCTACCTAAGTATATGTGGGTAGTTTTATCTTTTGCAAAGATTTGACTGTTGTGATTACTGTTGTGTTTTTCAAATCTATTCTTTTTATTTTCATGTACTATAAGTATGTAATTTTTGTGAAATTATTTTGCTATTGAATTTGAGAAAATGATTAAATATCGTGGCACCTATTATCTTTTGAGATAATCCATTTACCTTAATGTTACGGGTTCAATGATTAATGGAATGCTTAAACGATTTTATAATTATATAATATATGTAAATGTTTATTCACTAGAAACAGGTGATTTGGGGATGTATATAAAGAATATTTAAATATTAGTAAGTATTTAATTAGTATCCTAGAATCAGATATATTTGAAAAGTTGGAGCATTCAGAGGATGGAAGCAAAGTCCCAATTTGGAACTCTGATAACACAGAGCAATTATCACATTTAAACAAGTAATTGTTTAATGAGTTGTATTTGTCTGTCAAACTATTAAAGGGATATAATAATACTTTGGACCAATCTTTTGATACTTTAGGTGGGTTGTTATCACACTTAGATTAAGGAAGGGCAATAGAATAAAAAACTCCATGTACATTGACAGGACAGGTTAATCAATAGGTGGGAGAAAGGAGAGAATCAGAAATAACTGTTTCAAAACCCAGGTAGCTAGAAGTAGCACAGTGGCACCGTTGATGGAGACAACAATTTTGAGACAATGACCACTTTGGGAAAAAGATAATGCTGAGTTTGATTGACCATTTGATGACAAATCAATAGTTTGATGTTTTTGTTTTTTCCCATTGAAAGAATGAGTGGTTGCTTAGTTAACCTATGTCAAATAAAATAAGAATCAACAGTGTTGCAATAATGCACAAACAGAATCTGGTATTTGTCTTTATCATGTGAACATTCCATGACTTTTTGTATAATTTAAATGTCTATCTAAATATGTTTAATTATTGGCAATCCCAAAGGGAACATAAACTGTTAGTTTTGTTTTGTCATCATAACAGTTCATATATAATTTTATTGAGATCCTAATGTTCTTAATATAGCTCTCTCAACATTCTCATAAGCCATCTTTTGATTACTGTATTTGATTATTTGAAAGTTATTAGCATGCAACATCATATAGTTTAGATGCAGATAAGTTCTTAGATGCCAAAATTAGTGATAATTAGTAGAGCACACAGAGAGAAATAATAGTTGATAATTTTAAGTAATAAAATAGAATGCTAGATTTCAGTGACTAGAGATAGGAAGTGAGGAAATGAAGTTAGAATTTCTATTCAGGTTAAATAGGTTTTCAGCTATTCAGCTTTTTAAGAACATAATTGTAGTCAAGTGGTAGATTTTACCATATGTTTGTGTCAAGGCTATTGTTCTGTGTATCTGTGTGTGTGTTCAATTTTATATATGATGTACACTTAAAGTGAGGGCTCAGTATGAAATCTTTAAAGACTAAAATTGAACTTATCATAATATGGACTAAACTGTTGGAGACCACAAATATATACTATATTTTAAAATATAATGTGGGTAGCACAGTTTTAAACCTTTGTTCATTGTGTGAACTTTTAAAACTATAAGTTATTTCAATAAACTCCTAAACAAAAAATAAGAACAGAGAAGACTTAGTCATCTTTGCTAAACTTTCTGTTCTTTTCTTATCAGTTTATGCACAATATCCCTCCAATTATCAAACCCAAAGCCAGCAAGTCATTTCTAATTCTTTCTTTTATCGCTCTATCAAGCAATCTCCAGTCAATCATCATGGCCAATATTTACTTCTTAAATATTTTGTTCACAGGAATCTTCCTTTCCATCTGTGTTACTACTACTATTTTAATTGGGCAGTTGTTTTATAATCTTCCCAGTATTGATTACATCAAACGAATCATCCAAACAGTGTTCAAGCAATTGCACTCTAAAATGCACATATCTGTTTAAACCATTCTGTATGATTTCTGTTTTTACAATCAAGTCTCACCCATGCCCCCACACCCACCCCCCACCAACATGATTATAGATCTTTACTTTTCAGATTCCTTTTTTTGGTATACAGTAAAAATAAATAAATGCTACAAAGACAATCCTAAGGAAGGCCATTATTGTTGAAGAGACAGGCAGATAAGAAGGTGCCTGTCAAATAAAAACTGAGAGTAGCAAGGATAATAGGAAAACCAAGAATTTGTATGATCCTTGTCAAGACCATGCAAGGAGGGGTAGAAGAGCCAAATTGTCCAGTGGTCAAGGATGTATTATAATGGAGTGATGAATTACATTTCAGAATGCAGTGGGGTAGGAAGTGATACTTAGTAGAGTATACAGAGAGAAATCACAATTGATAATTTTAAATAATGAAATGGAATGCTAGATTTTGATGGACTAGATATAGGAAGTGAGGAAGTGAAATTAGAATTTCTAGTCAGTAACTTTAACAAGTTTGGGTGAAAGGTGGAAAGGAAAGCACCAGTACTTTCTACTTAGAGCTGAGTTTAAAAGATTTATGTTATAGGGTATTTATACCTAAGCAATTTCAATATTAGGAAAGAAGATCTGTAGTGATGGAGAGGAGGATATATAAGAGAATAAGGATAAAAACTGATGTATTATGATTTCTAAGAAAGTGAAGTGGCACAGGCATATATTGAGTTGGGGGATGGTTCTTAGAATGAATAAAATGAATGTTGGAACAGAGGGAGAAGAACAGGATATGCTTGGAAACTTTTATGTATTTTATTAAAGATTTATTTATGCATACTAGAACTGTGGTACAAACCAGAGGTGTGGGGTGTGAGAGGATTCACCAGAGATAGAGTGGGGAATAGAGCAGGGAGACTGGCTGAAATACACTGCTGAGGCAAATAGCAGGTGAGACAGGGGATGTCTGCTGTGCCATGTGGGTCAGCTCCCTGGCCAAGGATCGAACTTTTGCTGCAGTGGGTGCTGATAACTTCATAGTGCTTCAACTTAACCCTTTGTGCCATCAGGGAGGACCCCTAATTTTATTTTTAATTTTGCTTTTTCTCACTTTGCAAATAATCACTAACATGATATCCCTACTTAATGACATATTAAGTGTATTATACATTATAATTGATTTTAAGTACAATGTTGGACAGCAGGTCCCTAATTTATTCATCTTGCTTGACTGGAATTGTATGTCCACCTCTTCCCAGCCCCTGGTCACCACACTCCATGCTGATTCTGTTAATTTTCATTCATATAAAAAGTGTGATTCTTAAAATTTTATTCTGCATATAATCAGTCCAAAAGACATGTAACTTTCCTTTTGCAACAGTTAGGGAAGAAAAAGAAACTAAGTGGGCAAATAAGAAAAGGAAGTTGGTGGTTCTTTGTGTGTTACCAGTTATGTTCTATCATCAAGTAATATGTTAAGGTTACAGTTAAGGATTTATTTATGTAAACAAGAACTGGGATACAGGCCAGAGGTGCAGAGGTGGGGTGACAGTGGGGAACAGAACAGGTAGATAGACTGAAATACACTGCTGAGGGGAATGTAGATGAGACAGGAGAGGTCTGCTGAGCCATGTAGATTACCTCCCTGGCTAAGGACCAAACTTGTGCTGCACTGGCTGTGACAGTTTCATAATGCAATACTTAAGCCTTCGCGCCACCAGTGAGGCCCTAAATTTAGGAATGTTTAAACAAAAGAAGCACATTGTGGTAAATTTAGTATATTTCATTCAACAAAGACAAATCAGGAATGCTGAGGCAAATACAATTGTATTTAAGAAAGCTTGTTGATCATAGAAATCATATAGTGTGATTATAGTTATAGTGACAGTAAGTTTATTGTTCTTCCTACAAGTTTGTTGACAGGTTTTAAGGTTACTATGATAAAACTCTTTGGAAAGTTTTTTTGCAGTGCCGATATGTTATGTGTAACAAACAACAAGAGTGTTAATTATGACTTAGGTTTTTTTCTTGGCAATTCTCTTGAGTGTTCTTTAAGGTCAATTATATTTTCCAGTAACCTAAAGTAGTCAGCCTAGTTTTGAATGAAATATATGTAAACAACAGTAATTCACAGTGAGATTATTAAAATATAAGGAAAAATTTTCTCATACATAATTTTAGTTATAGGTTTTCTGCTTTAGAATTTAAACTCAATCACCTGTATTTGCTTTTGTCAGGGGAGAATATTTTACCTCTTTCCCACACAGTTCTTACTGGCTTAATAATCAAATTAACACAGGACAGATTAATAGAAAAAAAATTAACTTTTACACATATGGTGGCACTATAGATATGGCTCTAAAGAAATAACCAGAACATTTTGCTTTTGTACAAAAGACTAAGAGGTAAAGAATACTTGTGGAATAGTTAAATATCAAAGCTGATTACATAGTCTTTAAAGACTATGTACCTTCTCTCTGGTATTAAGGATGCCTTCTACCCTTCAGTTATGGGAAAGGTATTTTTTCATGTGAGTAAATCATCTTAGTCTTGCAAGGACAAAGAAGTGTTACAGTGTTTCTTTTGAACCAGCTGATTCTTAAGTAACTTTAGTTCAAAATAATCAATATTCCATAGTATAACCTTTTGGGTCAGTCTGTCCTGAACTCCATCACCTTCACTGATTACTTTATTATGTTAACCAGAATAATAGCTTATTTATCTGACATTTTTTCTATTCACTTTATTTTTCTTTAAATGCTTATTTAGAAAGCATAAAAAAAATTATAAGTAGTTGCAATGATTAACTCAAATTTCATGGCAAATTTCCTAAAATTTACTTGTAGGAAACCACATAGACTTTTATTTTAGCTCCTTTTATGTTTATTTTATAGATATTAGCTGTATTCTAAACCTGTCAACATTCTTATAATACAGCCCAGGTCTTTTTTCAAGTCAACATGTATTGGTATTGAAATATTTGTGTGAATTTTAATTACAACAAGCTGTTTCTAAATTTTATTCCTTAGTCAGCCATATATGCACTGTATAGCTTTCTTTATTTTTTTTTTATTATTAGTTATATTTGACATCATTTGTAGTCCCCAGGGGGTACCCACCACCATTTCACCCGTGCACCATCACCTCAGTCCCTTGT
>JAGFMF010011671.1:2706614-2732182 GCA_019455555.1 Galemys pyrenaicus
TACAGTTCCTACTGGGGCCTGCTGTATTTTTTCCCTTTTTCCTGTATCTTCCAGGAGCTTTCTGAGCCTATTGTCTCTCCGTAGCCATCTTTTTCCCCCTCTCTTTATTTTTTTTTAATGATTTATTTGTGCATACAAGAGCTGGGGTATAGGCCAGAGTTGTGGGAGTTGAGAGGATTCACCAGAACAGAATGGAGAGCAGAACATGCAGATCAACTGAAATACATTGCTGAGGGAGCACGGGCAAGGCAGAAGAGGTTGGCTGTACCATTTGGGTCCCCTCCCTGGTGGGAATCGAACTTGCGCTGCTATGCTGTGGATGCTTCAGAGTGTGGTGCTCAAACCTCTGTGCCACCAGGCAGACCCTGTAAAGCTTTCTAAAATCTACAGAATTTTGAACACCAAAGCACAACTCTCCTGAGTTATTCATCTTGTGTCTTGTAGAATTTATGTAGCTTGCTATATAAAGCCAAAAGAGAAAATATAAATCTCAAAAAGATAATACATTCCAATAACTATCAGAGCAAACATGAATTAGCTTGTTTGATAGATACCAGGCACTGACTCACTTCCAGGTATTAAATGGTCAGATCTTCATAGAAAACCAGGAACTACTAATATTATTCCTATTGTAACTATAAAAAAAACAAAAGCACTGAGAGCCTAAGCAAAATTCTCAAGATTAAAGATAGAGTTCATTTTATAGTGATCTTGAATTCATTTGGACTTCAGAGTCCAAGTTCTTAGCCCCATTGTTCGATGATTGTTAATTAGTATCTACTTATTACTACAAATATAGTTTCTACATTCATGCATTCACTGAGTCAAACAAAATTTGAATGATTAGTTTTTCTGAGACTCTCCTCTAATTCTATGATGTAGAAATGAAAAAAAAAAAAAAAAGAAAAGAAAAAATAGAGATCCTTCTCATTGACCTCACAAGGAACTGAGAAAAAAAATTAAGAAAATGAAAATAAAATACTTAGCATATCAGATTGCTATGACATGTTAATTGGTATGAAAAAAAATAAGGAATGGAGAAAAACTAAATAAAATTGGGTGAATCTTTTCTAAGCATGATAAAAACAATATTGCAAAATAAAAGTATCATACATAATAGCAATATACCAGGCTCTTGTATTAAAATATGCAAAAGTATGCCAGTATTTCTATTTTCCATTTTTCTGAAAATAATTTGTAAATCAATTTGATATGAAAAAAGCAACTAGAGTGAGAGATGTTTGAAAGGAGGTAGAACATTTGTCATTATTTGTATATGGACTGAAAATTCTCAGAAAAAAAATGTATCAACTGAAAGCAACCATATACACTAACAGAATTATAAAGTACCTGGTTAAAAGATTAATAATGAATAGTCAACTGTTTTCTCTAAAAACTATCTCAACTAAAATATAATTTAAGAATGAAGTTAATCATAGAAAATACAAACATAAGGGAACCATCTATGGCATTAATAAAGATTTATGATGGACTTAATGGGAAGGAAATTTTGGACCCCACGAAGAACCATATGAGAAAACATCTTAAGTTGGATAATGAATCTTTTAAAAGTTAGTAGCTGATATTAAAATATTTCAGTTCTAAAATTTATCAAGTTAGATCCAATATCAATAACAAAATACTGTGGATGTGTAGTCAAAGCAAAGATCATTTAAATTAAAATTATATTAAATTAACCAGAAAATATAAATCTATTAAATAGCTTTCAAATTTCAAAACCAGAGTGAAGTAAATGAGGAAATAGTTTTCAAATTTCAAAACCAGAGTGAAGTAAATGAGGAAGGTAACTGTAGTTTAACCAGATATGAAATTGTATTACAAAACTAGACTAAAATAGTTTTGGACTGGTTAAAGCAGAATCTAGTAATAGAGATAAGAAGATGGAAATTTATTTTATAATAAAACATCTCATTATTAATACATGAAAAATCCTAAAGACTTTTAAATATATTCTTATTCACAAAATGTTAGTCTACAACACTATATATGATCTAGAAATATAGGTTCACACTGCTTATCACAGCACAATAAATTTAATACGTTCCCAAGAAGTGCCTATCACTTTGTGATGTCATTACATTGTTAATTTCTGAATTTAGTAAGCTAAAAGGTTATCTCACATTTGTTTAAATATTTTTCTTCTTATTGTTGATTGAAACTGGCTATGTTTCATATGCTTTGTCCATATTTCTTCTTTTATGAACTATTTAAGCTCTGTTGTCATAATTTATTTTAAAATGTTTATTTATATAATTATAATGATTATAATTAATATTAAATGTTTACCACTGTTAAGATTAAGGCACCATTTTAAGAACTTTACATGTAGCATATCATCTAACCTTCACAAGAATTTTATGAACAAGCTATCACTATGTATTTTATGAAATATAATAACTTATGAAACTTAGAAACATTTCAGACAACACAGAGAAGAAACTGGAATTAGCAGCTGAATATAAGTAAATGCTTCCAGAACCTAGGATTTTTTGCTCTTTAGTAACATAGGAAAATTCATGCTTTGCAAATATTTTCCAGTATTTTTCACTTCATCTTTACCTAGATTTTAATTTCAGATATAATTTTATATCTGAATTATTTATAAGTATATATAATTTTTCTGAGTTTAAGTAATGCTTAGAAAGATCCTTCTTTACTCCAGATTTAAGTATAACACTACTGTCTATATTTTTTGCCCTTATGATTTCATATTTTTATTGCAGTATTTGAAACATTTTTTAATTGACACAAGGAATAAAATAGAATCCTTGCCTAGTTTTTACCAAAATATGTTCTGTGTATAGTGTATGATTTGTTCAATAATTTACTTTTCAGTTTATAAACTATGAACCTATTTTTGTCAGTATACTCATATGCATAAAAGCATTCATAAATAGAACATGTAAATATATGTGTAATTATGTGTTTGTACCATTTGCATTCCTACACATATAAACATGCATACACACATATCTATATACATTTATACCTTTTTGTATGGTGCATGAGAAAAGGATTATGATTTTCTAAGGGTTAGACATGGGTAAATTTGGAACATTCACTTTTCATTTTGTGTTCTTTTATAAATTACCATTATTAAAGTTATGATTTATTTAAAAAAATATAATCAGACTGAGAGTTCAACATTTTTCTTTTTTTTTTTTTTAAAGATTTATTTATTTATGCGTACAAGCACTGGGGCACAGGCCAGAGGTGTGGGGGGGTGAGAGGATTCACCACAGAGAGCGGGGAGCAGAACAGGCAGATCAACAGAAGTACACTGCTGAGGGGAGCAGCGGGCACAGCAGGAGAGGTCTGCCACGCCATGTGGGTCCCCCCCCCCCCCGGCCGGCAGCAGGGATCGAACTCGTGCTTCAGTGGCTGCGATTTGCTTCGTAGTGCGTTGCTTAACCCACTGCGCCACCAGGGGAGGCCCAGAGTTCAACATTTTTCTAATGAGACACTAAGCATGTCTTCTGAATATCTTGTGGAGACAATTCATAGAAAAGAGAATCCTCTGATCCTTGAGCTGCATGGTTATATATGGGAAAAGCATAAATTTATTTCTATAGAGGTGCTGATTGTTGAGTAGCATTACAGAAAATAAACTAAGAAAATGAAAGTTGGGAACACTTTGTAAATCAAAATGGAAATTTTGGAGTTTCATCAGAATTTCTCAATGCTCTGGTGAAGCAGATGATGCTGGCTCATTGGGTTAAGACTCCAAGCAATGATACTTACATTTTCATTAGAACGGTATAATTAAAAAGACTGCCAAGAGTTGATATGGCTATGAAACACTAGTTAAGATGTTAGGTAACTGTTAAATTAGTAACTCTAATATATTACTGTTAGGAATGCAAAATGGTACATCTACTTTGAAAAATAATTTTATAGTTTATTATAAATATTCATTTTCCATACAACTCAGCAATTGCACTCCAAAGTACTTGCCCAAAATATTTAACCACATGTCTACAAAAAGAATTATTTGAAAGTTTATAGCAACTTTTCTTCATAAAAGTTAAATGCCAATAATTTCTGAATAAACACATGGTGGTATGTCTATTTGACAGAATGCTACTTAGCACTGAAAAAGGACAAATGGCCAATAATGGAACAAATGACTGAGTCTCAAAAGCCTTAAAATAGTAAATGAAGATACATATGAAAGATTACTTTTTAAATACCATGTAAAGACATTTTAGATATATGAAAGAGAATTTTAGAAAAGCAACTTACAGTGACACAGTACAGATCAATGACTTTTAAGAGTGGAGAGAGAACATAGTCCATGGCTATAAATGTTAAGGTTATTAGGGAACTTAATGATGGGAAATTTCTATTTGTTAAGGTAGTTATCTTGTACCTATGTCAAACCTGACTGAATGGCACATTTAAGTTGGTTTTCTTGTATGCAAATTATACCTGAGAAAAATCAGTCAGAAATTCTTAATAAAATATTCAATAATGGCAACAAAAGCTTTTGAACCTTTTTAGTAAGTTAGTTATTTCTAAAAAGTTATTATACAGAGAGATCTTATGACATATATATCCGGAAACAGAGGAATTGAGCATTTTCAACATTGAAAACTCATGTAGTATGCAAGATTTAATTTTCAATTTTTTAGCTGGATTCATATCTTGAAATAACTTTTAATGAAACTCATTTGTAATTGACTAAGTTTATATTCTATACTGAAATTAAGAAGGTATTTAATTTGCAATCATATATACCATTATCTATATAAAATTACTTTTTGCTATTTAAAAGATAATGTGATTTTTTATGAAAATGAATAAATTTTAATTTTTAGATGATGTTATTTCAATTAAATTAATAGTATTTTATACATTTAGGAAATAACCTGAGAGCCAATAAATACATATTTCAAAGTTATGAAATTTTGCCATGTTTTAACACCCTTTTCTTCTAAGAAAACTTTGGTATGTATAGAAAACTTATGAAAATCACAACTGTACAAAATGCTTTCACTTGTTAGTCAAAATTTAAAAAATCAAATACGCAATACTAAAAACGGTTATTACTATTTTAATGATGAGGAAATTGTGACTCAAATAACATAAATAATATCTTCAAAGTCATAAATCTTAAAAGTTAAAAGTCAGAAGAAAAGTTTATCCATCCTAGGGTATGGAATTGATTCTGGTTTAATTTCCATCTTCCTAAAAACTCCTGTATAGAGAGACAGAAAGGACAAACTTCATATAAAAAACTAACAACATTATTTTAGCTTTTTCTTATTTTATCTCATTTTTGAGAACCCTAAATGTTGCTGAAATATGGCTGCTCAATAAATTCACAACATTTGCCAGTTCTCTTTGAAACCTCTTGGTATTATGCCAAAGGGACAGAATCCCATGGGAATTTCATCTGAATTCTCATCCAAATGAACACCTGCTGTCATTGTCCTTTATCAGTCCCGTAGTCAGCAATGCTAGCTCTCTCTTTCTGGTGGAACTCACTCAACACAAGGAAAGAGGCTTCCCCATGTTCCTCCCTAGTCTTTCTCTTCTCTCTCAAAGCTACATGATCCATTGCCCATCTGTCTTAGAGATATAACTAACATTAAGTTTATCTTTTTGACTACTGGGTGTTCAGTGTTTCTAGGAGTTTACTCAATAGCAGCCCAGTCCAAAGAAATGGTCTTATTTTGATCCTCTCCTCTCCTATTTTCTCCTCTACTTTCCTCTTTCCCCATCCCTCTGCTGTTCATGTTTCTTTGGAAAGGAAGAGTTTTGTTATTGTAAAAATTTATGCTTGTAAAGCAAATTGTACCACACAATCTATTTTTAAAAGTTTCAGTTCTCTTAAGTTAGCAGAAACAAATAATTCAAGCAGAAGTAAATTCAATGATATTCTCCTATGTGGATAACCAAAATTGATCATTAATCCTTAGTACTTGATTCATATTCCTTTGCCTTTGTTTAACTGGTTTGTTGGATGCATGTGTTTAATTATAAGGTATTCCAAATTGATTTTGAAGTAGATTAAGAATAAAGTCAAAGTAAACTATACTTAAAATTAATTAATGTTCATGCCATATGATATACCACAAGTAGCCCAGCTTAGATTTTTTTCCTATAATTTCATACCATAATAAGAAAACTTCACATTTTAAAATGTAATGTATTTATGACTTACAAGTGAGAAGTTGTTAAAAAAGAAGATACTCTCTAAATGGGTTTGGAAGTTATTGGACCAATAAAAGTGAATCATCCTGATAGTCCTACTTCTTGGCAAGCCAGGAAGTTGATTTATATAAATATAAAATAAGTTATATTTTAGAATATCAAAATGTAGAGGGTTTTTTTTGATAGCTTTTTTATACATTATTTCTGTTCATGCCAATCTTTTTTTTAAACTTTTTTCTTGTTTATATTTTATGATGTTTAGAGGATAAAATGTGTGAATAGAAAAAATAACTGCAGTTCCATCACAGTTATGTCTTGGGGGTATGGGGAGAAGAAACTCTCTACCATCTGCAGCAGGCATTGGTCCCTCTCTTGTTATGCCTCATGCTTTGTTATGCATGAGTAAGCACATTAGCCTTTTCATTTCATTCATTACACTTTTAGTCCTTGATTAGTGTTTTCGAGATTCTCTCAAATACACAACTTCTTTATGTTCTTTGTGTTTGATTTTTCTTTTGCTTTTATCTCTACTATGAAACAAAATTAACAGTTAATCACAACAATTGCTCCATTTCTATTTAGATAACTGGTAAATATATTTATTAGTTTCTCATTGGACTGATTAGTCATGTGTAAATGAAGAAAAGGAGAATATCTCCTTGTTTGGAATAAAGGAGCAACTGTTTAAAGTCAGCAAGAATAGTCTGTGTTTGCAAAGTTTGAATCACAATATTCTACCAATCTCATAGTATGGTATTATCTCAGACCAACTCTGAAGAATTTTCTAAAAGAAAAAGCATCCATTAGTGTTCAGAGCTGTCTCAGAGCCAATTAGATCTGTAGCCAATTTTCCAAAACTAAATTTTTGTCATTAAATTCATATGCCATATAGTTGCTTATACAGTGGACTCTTAGAGAAATATATATGTTTTACCTGTGATTAATCTTAAAGAACTGGGGCTTCTCTATCTCATCATTTCTTCTCTAACTGTTCTTAGTCTATCCTTTCAGATCTTGTGTAATAATATTTCAATTACTTTTTGACATCTATGATCATATATGCTATTTTAACATAGTCAAACCAATTATTAAATGAAAGAATTTTAAATTAAGCTGAAAAAAATTCTTGGAAACAAATATGACAAGTAACCAATGGTGAAGTGGTGATATAAGTAATGTTTGCACAGATTTGGTGTAGTCCATATTTTTGCCTAATTTCAGAAAGTCATCTTGGCAATGATATTTTAAGGAAAAAATAATTTTAAAATATTATTTTTAATCTTTGTTTTCATGTGATAATAGGATCATAAACTGTCCTGTTTTTCCTTTTTGTTTCTGCTCTTAGGATGCTTCCATTGCACACAGATTCCACATCATGAGGGAAAAACACCCAGAGAAATTCAATAGTAGGTAAGTGAAATTATAAATACGCTTTATGAATTGATGAATTCATAATTCATCAATTGATGAATTATGTCATTAAAAAGATCACTATATAATATATAACATTTTACATATAATGACTTAATAAGACGATGTGTGTGTAATATTGAAACAAAAATATGTATAAATAAGTTTAATTTTTTCTTAGGTTTTAACAGGCATATAAATATGAAATGCAGTTGGATAATTTCTAGTTCATTATCATGTGCTGAAAAGAAAGGATTCAAATATAAGGTGCAAATAATTTTCTATTGAGATATTCTGTAAAGCTTCACAAGTCTCTTAAAAGAAAGGAACCATCCTTAATTCCAAGAAAAAATATGGAACGCTGATTTGATAACTAGAGTTGTATGTATTATATAGGTTTAATCTAAATCCTCTAATATTTGTGCTGTCAGTTAATACCAGCCTCAACTAAACGGAAAATAAAGCAGAGAAATATCAATGCCAAATAAACTCTTTTTTTTTTTTAATTTTTGCATAGAACTGGAGTGTAGGTTGAGGTGCAGAGGGTGGTGAAAGGATTTTCCAAAGATTAGGTGGGGAGCAGGACAGGGGGAGCTACTGAAATACACTGTTGAGGGGAGCAGCAGGACAGACAAGACAGGTCTGCTGGGTAATGTGGGTCAGCTCCCTGGTGGGGTCACAAACTCAGACCCTATTGCTGCTAGCACTTAATTAACCCCTAGGCTACCAGCAAGGCCCCACATAAACTATTTTTGAAGATTTTTTTTTTCTTCAGGGAGTAATTTTGAAATCAATATTAGTTTTGCTTCTACAGTAATTTGCAAAATAAATTTCCATCCAAAATATAGATACTGACTTCTCTGTTGTTCAGAGAAATGGGCAAGGTTGGGCTTTGTATCTTCCCTTATTTTAGAAGGATATATGAGTAGCTCTATCTTACTACCCAGGAAAAATGAGGCAGAAGTAACTGTTCATCAGTTATAATCATTTCTACTCTGTTTACTCCACGATGTTAAAAAAATGATAATCAACATTTCTATATAGATATTTTTGAGATATATTAATGTTCAAAGACAACTGGATACATGTAACTATATTTGGTAAAGTTGACATCTTACTGTGAATGTTACAGATCACTTATGTGTAAGCCCCTAGAAATTCTTGTTTATTTAAGTTTTTTCACATATTGTTACCCTGACTGGTTTTCTTCCATGTTTATGATAAATGAATGCTAAAAATATATTTCAAAACAATTTTAGGTTCTTCTCAATCATACAGTCTACTACTTTGTACAAGAATCATCATTGTAAATTATTTCATTATGAGTGATATCCCATTGATTTTTCATTAATATTTATCAGTTTAAATGTTCGAGGAATACATTTCTAAAATCTACCTTAGATTTCATTTAGAGTTCTTTTTAAATGCACAAATTATAAGTCGGGCTGTTATACAGTCTACTTTTTCCTTAATACTTCAAACAGGTAAAATGTGTGCATATGAATATTTACATGTGCACATAATATCTTTAGAAGAATTCACAAAACTCTTTTACACTAGTTGCTTCTGCAGAAGAGAACCAATTCAGCTGGAAGAGACTGAATTGTTTTTGCCTACTTTTTATATACTGTTTAAATTTTGTGCTGTCTATATCTCCAAATTAAATCAAAGATGACTAGTTAAAATGTCACACTTATACATTTTCTTTATATATGAAATAAATATTTGTCTCATAAACTATGAAAAAAAATTGATGTAACAATGAAATTATATGTACTTTATATGTAGATTTTAGTACATGGTGATACACCTTTAATATCCTAGAAGGAACACATATATATTAATATAAATGAAACCATATATAGATTAGGCTTACCTGTGTTTTTGCAAATGCCATTTTATGAAGCATTCATATGGTGATATTTATATATTAAAATTGATTTCAAGCAAAAAGTGTATTTTTTTTTAAATGCTGTGTACCTTTTCAGGAGTTTTCACCTTATAGAAGCCCATGAAAGAATTATAAGACAGTGGAAAAACCTATTTAATGATATCTAAGGTATTTATTGCTCCTATTTACTAAGCAAAGAGAGAGAGATAGAAAAACAGAAGGTTTAGAGTACGTAGGAGGAAGTAGAATTAAAAGTATAGAGACATATCAGTATACTTATGTGATAATCAAAGTTGATAACCTGTATTTAAGAATGCCAATGTTATGATTCTCCCTCAAATGTTAGAGGATAATAAATTTTGTTCTCTGGAATAATTTTAATTCTTAATAATAAGGACTCCTATTTTTTACATGTATATACTTAATTACTTTTATTTTTATTTGGCAATTACACTACCAATTTGTGGCATACCTGACTGCCCAATATGTGGTTAGATCCATTTAAAATAATACCTTTATATTTGTCAATGTGTTTGTAAGATATAAAAGTACATCTTATTGAAACTCGTTTGTAAATGTAATATGTGAATAACTCTTATTTATGAATATTTTAAAGGGAATATATCACTTAGAATAGTCATAATATTAAAAAAAAAATACCTTCTAGGTTAACAGAGACCATGTTTCTATTTTGAATTCAGAGAATGCCAGCTATCTGGAAGATGTTCAATACATTATTGACCAGTTATTTAAAAAGAATAGTCAACCCTAAAATTAAATATATTGTCAAGTTAATTTGCATGTACATTTTCAATATATACTTTTATAGTTACTCTTCACTTAGAATTACAAGCTTTTAGGTAATACCCTAAACTATAATGCAGTATGTCAATATATGAACAGTTCCAATAAATTTCTGAGGAAACATGCCAAATAGAATACATAAGTAATTTCATACTTACAAGGGACATATTTTCTGATTTCAATATTAAGATACATTCAACCATCATTCTCTTTCATATTTTCAGGAATTTGCAAATGGGTTTTTTTAAGTATTCCTAATAATGGTGTTTCAAATCAGATCTCTTGTCACAATAAATCATATGCCATTAATATTATCCTCTAGCTTGCTCACCTTGGAATTCATTTATATTTTAAAGAACATGATGTTTCTAACATTATCTTAAGGAAATTAATTACCAAAATATATAGTTCTGCTCTCTGTTCTTATGACAGAAATTGAAAGAACTGTGAAGGTAATGATTTTTCCCGTACTTTAAGAGAGAACTAGTTGAAAGGTTTATATCGTATTCTTTTCCAAATTTCTGTGTAAATCTAAGTTAACTGTTAAAAGGAAGTACGCTACTCAACACTATGAATTTTGAGACAGTCTTTTGTCGAACTGAATTTAAATCAATGTTTCCAGTGTTTTAGACTCAAAACAAAATAGTCCTTAAATTATTTGTGCTATTATTATTTAAAACCTTTTTAATAAGTAAGGTATTGGCATTTAAAATATTTATGTAACTTTCACTATTTACAATTTTAATTATATGCTGATATTTCTTATACCACTTCTAGTTGTATTTAGATAGAACATTTTAAAGTCTTGTTTTTGTTAAAACATTATAATAATAACTGGGCATGAAGTCCTAAAATATATATCCATTTAAAATGATAATTAAAAAGGTTACCAAAATTTTTGGAAAAAAAATACAAAATTTGAATTCCATGAGATAAACCATGCAGCACTGATAAAGACTTAAAGTAATACAAGATGTAGCTAAACAAAAAAAAATGAATTGATGGTTTTATAAGACTTTTTAATACTGTAGTCATGGCGTATTGTCAAAGAACTAGTTAAAATTCATAATATACAACATTTAATATTATTTGCTAGTTAACACTGATGGCAGCATTACTCCATAAAGCTACTATTTCATTATTTCCACACTGGTTCTTTAAAGTATCTGATCTCTAACTCCCTGAGTAAGACCCCTGCTGCAAGCATGTGTTTCATTTCTCTACCACTTTAAGCTTTCTATGAAACAAAATTGGTATCAGTGTATGAGTATAAATAAGGCAGCTTTATTTGGATTTTAAGTGGTCATACAGATTGTCAGAGCATCTTTCCTTCCAAAAATATAGAGGAAACAAATATGCAAGTAGGTGTATCACACTAATAATTTGATATTACCACAATATTAAATTCTAATATTATAAAACGTACCTGTGGTTTCCAAATTATTCAAGAAATTAAGACCTTTGTACATTTAGAAAATTTATCTGTCTCTCTAAAGTCATGCTAATTATATGCAGTGATTCTTGATTTTTTTTTCCTCTTTGTGAGATCATGGAACAAGATTATTTTTTTCTTTCTGGGACTTTAGTATTGCATGGTATATGAAACATAATGATCATTCAGTATGTATTTCCTAAATACATTCAATAAATTATTACTGAGCATTATACTTGTCCTCCAAATATAATACAGCTTTCATATTTGTGCTTTTTATGGTACTAAAAATAGAATAGAAAAAAAGGTTGAAATAAAGAATAAGTCTTAATTCTTAATAACTATTCTTTAGGTACTAACAATGTTTTTTAGGGGTTTGGGTTTTTTGTTCTTATGTATTTAATCTCCAAAGACCCCAGAATTATAAACAAAAAAATTCTGCATTATAAGTCCTTGAACATAGTGAATGTTTTACTAATAAATAATATAAATTTATATATTAATCAGCATTCATTATTATGAATTTTGTAGGTCAACAATATATAACTATTACTCTATTATGAGTATTTACATGTTGATGGAATTTAACTGAAGATTGAGTATAAAATATTGCTCTCTCATATACTATTGTTTTGTATGTTTCAAATTATGAAACTAATCTAAAGACAATAAAATACAATTGTAAATAAATTATAACAATGAAAAGGCATTTTACTATTTTATCAGTCAAAATACCACATAAAATATTCTTATTAAATTTGAATACTCACTTAACACCTATTATTCTTTATTTTAAACTGTACATACATGTCTGTGCAAGAATGGAGCAGAATATTGTTAATTTTTTTAAAGATTTATTTATTTATGCATACAAGCACTGGTACAGGCCAGAGGTATGGGGGCTGGTGAGAGGATTCACCACAGAGAGTGGGGAGCAGAACAGGCAGATTGACTGAAAGACACTGCTGAGGGGAGCAGTGGGCAAAGCAGGAGAGCATGCTTTGCTGCACCATGTGGGTCTCCTCCCTGGCCGGCTGCAGGGATTGAACTCGTGCTGCAGTGGCTGCGGTTTGCTTCATAGTGCATCCCTTAACCCACTGCGCCACCAGGGAGGCCCAGAATATTGTAAATTTTTATCTAGGCAGAAAAGATTCATCTGAATTTTTAGAATAAAATGTGAAAGTGAAAATAATATAATTTTCAATCATGATAAAAAAATTAATACATTCTTACCGGTTATCTTTATTTCCAATTTAAAGGCCATTCTTCTGGATTGGTGTTTTTGTGTCCTTTGGGTAGATTCCAAGGAGTGGGACTGCCGGGTCATATGGTAGTTCCAACTCTAGTAGGTCAAGGAACCTCCATATGGCCTTCCATATTGGTTGGATTAACTTGCTTTCCCATCAGCAGTGTAGTAGAGTTCCTTTTTCTCCACAACCTCGCCAGCATTTATTGTTGTTGGTTTTTTTGATGTGTACCATTCTTACCGGTGTAAGGTGGTACCTCATTGTAGTTTTAAAAAGAGTACCTGTACCCCTATGTTTATTGCAGCACTATTTACAATTGGTAAGACCTGGAAACAGCCCAAATGCCCAAAAGTAGAGGACTGGATCAAGAAGATATGGTACATATACACAATGGAATACTATTCAGCAATCAAAAAATTAAAAAAAAACTAGGGACATTTATAGTAACATGGATGGAGCTAGAAGAATTATACTCAGTGAAACAAGCCAGAAGGCAAGAGAAAAATAACGAATGGCCTCGCTTTTAGGAGGAATGTGGAAAAAAAACAACAATCACAACAACACAAAAGGAAGAAAACAAATAACAAACAAAAAAAACAAGAGAAAGCTAAGGGAAATGGGCAGTCATAACCAAAACAACCAAATAATCAAATAAACACTCAACAAGATCAAAAGATTAAAGATAAAACCAAGGGACCATGGGGGGGATGTGGAGGAAGGAGCAGGCAAAGATGGTGATGAGGCATAAAGAGCACAGGGGACTGAGGTGATGGTGCACTGGTGAGAATGGTGGTGGGAACCCCCTGGGGAATACAAACAATGTCAAATACAATTAAATTAAAAAAAATCACTTGGAAAAAAAATAAAATAAAGACCACTAAGAAGTTTTTGCTTGTCTTTCATTGAATTTTATGGTATAGTCTCATATATACTTACACATATTTTTGAGTCAATCATGATATAACCACTAAACGTTTTAGTATTTATAGTTACAGAATTTCACTTATCAGAAATTTCCTTCACTTTTGAAATTATAAAATATTTTTTCTTCATGCACTTTCACTCATAATATTTTTGAATATGTACAGCAATTGATTTTTAGATTGATATATCATGACTCTAAAGGCAGATGGAATCTGCAAGCCATTGTTAAAGGTAGTTTGACCTCACCTTTTTATCCATTTATTAGTCAAGACAACTTTATTCTTGTTCAGTGAAGTTATTTTTTCTATTTAAAACTTAAGTTATTATGTTTTAATGTGAACTTCCATATTATGTAAATGGTACCATGCTTTCTTCTTTATAAACCAGTAAGGGAAACACTTATTTTTCATTTTTAATATTTTGAATAAAATCTGTACTAATTGGAAATGTTAGGACTGTACAATGCCCTTTGTGACAAAATTATGTGTTTATGATAGATTCCCATATCTTATTTTTATATACCTAATCAACTTCCTCTTCTATATACTTGATCAACTCTAGTCTGTTTTTAATAGAAGGATACATTCATTTTCTATCTCACTTAGAATTACTATTCTAAGTCATTAGAATTAGTAATATTCCTTAATAGCATTTCTTGAATTTTTCTATGTAAGAATTATTACTCCTTTTTTCCAGATCACTAAACTGTTATCTCTCTATAAGCCAGATAATGTGCAAATGTGATTATAGATAATATATAGATTTATATGCAAGTGCATATATATTTGTGATGCCTATATTTATGTATGGGTATATGTACATATTTTTGAGAGTATTAGTTTTTCATATTATAGCCATGTAAACTCTCATAATTAAATGCATTCTTGCTGTACATGCATTTCTAATATAAGACTTTAAAAATAATTTAATAACTGAGATGATGTTCATATATTTTTGTGTATATGTTGAAACTCATTTAAATATTTCATCTCAATGGGTAGAGACTTCAGTGGCTAAATTTGTCAGAACTTTGTATACACTGATAAAATGAATTTATGTGATGCTTCCTTCATCATTCCCTGGTACCATTAAAACAGAATGCTCATTTTTGTATCAGGCTATGCAGATCAAACTTGTAAAACAGCTCTTGCAAATAGAGTGACTGGGAACTAGAAGTCAAATAAAGATTCAGTAACTTCTCTTTCGTCTTTGCCACTTCCCTTCTTTCAATCTCTTCAGATTTCTTAGCTCTCTTTTTTTCTTTACTTTTGCCAAGCAAATGCTGATTGCATTTTGGGAGTTTAGATAAAATATTACTAACCTACTTATGATTTGGGTGAATATATTACGGACATTTCATAAGGGACCTTTTTGATCATTTTAGGGCATTGAATTAGACAGTGAACCTTTTGAATCTCTAAAACAAGTGAGGAAACTGAATTTGGAGTTACAGAGAGATCTTAGGTAGCATAGGATCTGCAGAAGAATATAAAATGGGAAAATGTCTATACTGTATAGTACAGAAGGAAGCAAATTTCCTGTGACTCTCACATAAAGGTGGTCATCAAGTTCCAAAAATTCTCAAATGAAGTAGGTGTTATTTATCTATCTGTGATTTAGCTGAACAAGTAACATTATTCAAGTTTCTGTTTGCAAGATACTTATGTTTTATTAATATTTCCTTAGAAATATTCTGAATATTTTCTTCCTTGAATTTGCCTTTCTACTCCTAAAATTTGTATTTTTGCTTTGCATGAATTTGCATCTTTATGCAAAAAATTTTATAAACATACATATACACAGTCAAGCACACACTTCATAAAATAGCAAATTAAGAAACAAGATTTATAAAGTAACAGTAGCTAATTCAAAGGTGTACACACACACACACAACAGAATAATCCAAGATAGGCTATTGTTATATAGGGAAGAATATTATATATTAAGAAAAAGGTTAATAAAAATATTTCTATTCATTATAGATTATGTACCTACATGAAATCATCTGAAAATATTTTTTAAACTAAAATGCTAAACCATTGTCTTTCTCTTAACCTTCTGTTCAGTTTCTCTATATTCCATATATAATTGAAATCATCCAATATTTATCTTTTTTCCTTCTGACTTATTTTGCTTAGTGTAATCCATATGTATATCTGAGACATATAGCAAGGAAGGGGGGTGGTGGAGGGTCAAAACAGGGGCAGGAAGAGCACAAGGGACTATAGTGATGGATTATGGGTATTCTGCTGATGGGTGATCTACAAGGCTTACACCTGAGGGGAGAAAACGAATAATGCAATAATACACAAAAATAAACAATGATGTAAGAAAATAAATTAAAAATAAACAGTAATGTAAATTATTTTATACTCTACAAATTGACAGTGGATAATATGGATTTTATATACATATATAATAATCCATTGAAAATGACATTAATTATTTTTTATTTTAATTTTATAAATATTTTACATTATTTTTCATCCTCATGAACTTCCCATCACCAATACACCCATGCACATCATCATAGTTCTTTGTGCTTTTCCCACCCATTTTGTTCCTGCTCCCTCCTCCTCATCTCAGGAGAAAATGACATCTATTTTAAGGAAAAAGAATAGAGAAGTTTAGACAGAAGTTATGGTGGTTGTATCTAATAAATCTGTCTCCAGTTTCTCGAAAGTTTTTGTGTAGTCCCCATTTCCTCTGTGTTCATGCTTACTCCTTTGTTTAGCTTTGGTCTTTCTAATTGTGACAAGACAAGTTCTTCTCTGGGAACTGAAAGGATTCACTAAACTAACTAGACAATAGGAAACTGACTTTGGGGAATGATCTGGTATCATCGATCAATGTTTTTTTTTTTTTTATTTGATGTTCATGGATAATCTGTAGACTAGCATTTGGAACTGATAACAGACTTCATATGTTTACTCGTTAATACAGATAAAGTTATTTATTAGTGTTTTATATGATTTTAAATACCTAACTTAAAATATCTAGATGCTTTAGGATTTACTCGATCAATAATAGAAGTATATTTTTGGTCTTTCTAGAATAGAATCAGTTATCAGTTATCTATCATGGTAGAAATTATACCTGGACACAATTTTGAGAGCCCTTCTTATGCCATTTTTTTATAGGACTTAAGTGTAAAGTGAAGACTATGTTGAACTCTTTGCAAAGAGGTTAATCATCTCATTATAAGGTAATTGCATCTAGAAAGTAATCCTTTGGCAGGGATAATTGGAACTAATTAGATGTTCTCCATTGCTTCTTGCTCCACCTACAAGCATTAGTTTTGGAGTATATGTCATTACATGGATATATGCAGCATTATTTTCTGACCAAACAATTAATTTTAAAATATTAACCTTAAGTGACTGATTACTTTAAAAAAATTGATTCCCTCACAGACATTTTTCTTTGAAAAATGTTCTATATTCTTATATAGACAACATTTGAAGTGTTTTCTGCTTTGTGTCTCTTAAATGAGCAATGTTTTCCAAGAAGAAGACAGAGAAAAAGACATGATTTGCTAATTATAAATGAAAGAGGGACCATCACTATTAATTACATGGGCATTAGGGGTTAATAACAGAAACTTGTGAAAATCAACTAAACAGAAACTCAGTAGTAGATCTTATTTAAGCAACCGTCATATGTCGATGTGTACAAACCTAAAATAGGAAGAAAATATATTTCAGTGGGATACATTTTTGAAGGTAGTTAGAAAGAATTTGGTTCGATTTTTTTTTTAAGCTATTAGGAGTATCTCCCTTCTACCATGACTTTTAGTAGGAAAATATCAGCATAGTTATAATTTGATTGTTTATATTTTAGGTTTCATTCAGTGAATTCTTTTTAAGGGCTCAACATTATGCCAAGAATTACCAAGGTGTCCCAGTTATTATTGCTTTATAACAAACTTTTTGCCCCTATAATAAGAGTTTCTCTACCTTGCCACTAACATTTTTTCTATTTGTCCAAACCTTCATTCAGAGCTTTCTAGACTTGTCAGTGTCTCCCTGTCCCTTCCAGCTTCTGCCTACCTTCCAGTTCCAAAGGAGATGTCATAACTTGCTGTTTGTGTTATGTCAGTACTCCACTTACACATACCAGAATCTTGTCTATTGGTGCTATCTAACATTCTACTTAAAACCTCCACTTTATAAAGCAATCATATTAGTTTGTTCATAGCTCCAGAGTTCAAACAGTCAAATGATGACTTCGTCATCATATCTGGGTTTTCAACTGGGAAGATTGAAGGCTAAAAATGATTTCATGACTGGGGCCTGGACTCAACTGGAGGGGCATAATTACTCTCAGGTCTGCTAACTCATGCTGGACATTTGTGTAGACATTATCTGTACTACCGAATTAGTCAGGGCTATCTACAAAAGCATAACCAGTAAGATGTATGAGCATACTCCTGATTTTTGGTGACTGAATTTTCCTATGATATATACTCTGTGCAAACTGGAGGTCCAGGACAACGAGTGGTGTAATTCATTGAGTTCAAAGGCCTGAAGTCCAGAGGAGCTGATACTGTTACTCCCTGCTTAGTGCCAAAAACAATTGAATAAACTATTCCAATTTAGTGAGGCAGGAAAAAGGGATGAACACCTCCTTCTACTGCTATTTGTTCTATGCAAGCCCTTAACTGGCATGATGCTTGCTTATACTCAGTAGGATCACCTACTTTACTGAGTCAGTCAACTAGTTCAAATACTGCTCTCATCCAGAAACACTCTCCCCACCACACATAATAATAACAATGGATTTGGCCACTCAGTGGCTAGTCAAGTGGGTGCATACAATAAACTACCATAAGTACTACATGTGGTCTTTGTGGCCTGGCATTTTTCATAGTGCAATGACCTAGGAGAGCCAGACAACTGACTTAGCATATTATGTCTCCAAAAAATGTGTCCTAAAAGAACAGGAGGAGTTCTGTAGCCTTTGGTTAACCTAACTTTGAAAGTTTCATAGCTTGACAGATCTGAATGATGTCCTAGCAAACAAAGTGGCTCTTTATCAATCATGCCAGATACTGAGAAACTGTCTTCTTAATTCCAAACTGCTTGCAATAATTTAAAACCATGGTCCCAACTTTAGTAAGCATAGTACTTATATCATTGAGGGTTAAAGTATATTTTTTACTTTACATATAATATGTACATTTTTCTATATTATATTTTACATAAGTAAATTAAAAATTATAAAAATATAATGACATAAACAATGATGTAAATGTGAAACAGGGGGGCAGGGGAGGAGGCTGCTCTGACTGAGCCAGGGGGCAGATGCCCCAAAAAGCCCCTAGTGGCCAAAAGGCCACAAACCAGAATCAACGGCTATAGCAACAGGGGCTATAGCCTATCAGAGGCTATGGGTTCTCACCCATGTGCACAATTGCAAGGGACCTCAGGTTACAGGAACACCAGTCATGGGGTTTATTTACAAACAGGGGGAAACAAGAGCGCTTATGTATCCACAAGAGGCTGGCTGCTTCATCCAGACAGCATTAGTGTTGGCAGTCACCAGTCACCAGTTCTAGGCAGCACTGTCCAGTAGCAATGGCCACTACAGGCCTGCAGAGGTGATGTTCCAGTGAACACTCAGTGTTACAGCTCTTGTGAGTTGTTGGTTTATGCCACCAACAGACAGCTCTTTGAGACACCAAGCCCAGGGCCTTTGGTGCTCCTTCCAGTCAGTGTCACAGCCAGGACCGAATCCCAGTCTCGCTCTCCTCAGAAGGCGGTGGCTGGAGGCTTTCCTCCTTCCTTAAAAGGCTGGAACCATCTTCTCTTCCTCTGCAGGAGCTCTTCTTCCTCTGCTGCTGCTTCTCTGTCTGCTCCTCCAGGTCGCTCCGAATCCTTGTCAGCTCTTTCTCCAAAATGTCTCCCAACGAATTCCTAAGCTCCCTTTGACCAGGCCTTATATTCACTCTTCAGCCCCCCCCCCCAGTCTGATTGGTCCATTTTCCTGCACCTGATTGGTTCATTTTGCCTGCACCTGATTGGTCCATTTTGGCCTGTTCCAGAATTCAGGAAGTATAATTTACAAGGCAGGTTCTGCTATCACTAACTTGTGCTGATAGGCAGAGTCCTGGTGTCAATCAACCCAAGGCTCACACCCGATTTGTCCATTCCATGATCCAGGCAGCACACTGTTACATAAAAGGTTTTTGAGGAAGGACTGCCACACTAACTTGCAGGGGATCCAGAGACTACTCCTCCTGCTGGCTGCAGCCAGTAACAAATGTATAATACACACTTTAAAATGCATAAATGATAAAATATGTAAAAATAAGGTAAATATATAGTAATAAATATATAGTAATAAATATATACTACATAAAACAGTTCGTTTACATAGAATTTTATAATAATTATATATACGCTATAAATGTGACATCTACATCTCTATACTTTTATAGTTTGATTTAATAAATTTACAGTACTGATCAGAAATCCTCAGTTTTGATGGCTACATTCAGAATTTCTGATGGATGTAGTCACGTGCTTTCCTGTAGGAACAATAACCTTGTAACTCTCTGAGCAGACACTTCTGTAGTTTGATGGGTACAAATAAGCAACAGCAGTGAGAGCTGTAAGTGACCAAGCTGCAGCAGAGACCAACTAGCCTCTCTATATAAACATCATTCTATTTAATGTTTGCTATTTAGAAGTTTTGACCTAAAATGTATTAATAGCGGCTGGATCCAGAGTAGCAACTGAACCAGAGCTTGATAATACATTTTGACAGACTTACCACTGACAAATAAGACCATTTTGACTTTCTCATTTTTATTTTTCATCTACCTAACCACTGACATCTCCTGCCTGGTTTAAATTCCTTTAGATTTATAGTTTCTGGAAGTAGCTATGGAGTTGAAATGATTAGGATTTAAATGATACCTTATTCAGAATATTTCCTTGGATATGGTATTTAGCTCTATCAACTCCTAAGATCTATGGCTACATAGATTACCCCCCATAGACACACACATATGCATACAAGGAAGGGACTATATGCACATGTATATGTGTATGTGTAGTGTGTGTATATATATATATATATAATCTATACTTTGTGCATTTATTTATTTCCCAGTTGGTAACTTAATTCTATCCTCATTCAGGCTAGCTAGTGTAAATATCTAAACAACTACTTTTAATTCATGAAAATCCCATTGCTACTGCTTCACAGAATGTCCCAAATTTGTGGTATACAACAATTTGGAGTGACATTAATTATTATCATATGTGGATTAGTCTGACCTATGCACTGCATTTTACAATAAATAATAATAAGCAGGGAATCTTAGTAGGTCATGCCTGATTCTCTTCATTTCACCTCTTCTTCCATTAGAACTCTCAAGGCTGATTTCCTCCCTGACTTCTTTTCTTCAAAGGTCACTATGTGACCTTTGGAAATTACTCATTCTGTACCCTAGATTAATGATATTAGGGTTTATCCAAATAGTACCAATCTTGAGAGTTTGTTGCTAAGATAAAATAACATTGACTAAATTATAAAAAATACTGTGTGAGAGTGACAAATAATAAACAGCCTATAATGTTAGTAATTATGATTCATGATTTTATCACTTAGTGCCTACTTTTCCCACAGGATACTCCTACTAAGTTTTGAATTGCATTTGTGGTTTCTTCTGCTATCTATCCAAACCATAATTGTTCATTGTCCACAGAATTCTGAAATACACTCTTTCCTCAGTTTCACTCTGCTAATATCTTGAAACTCCGTTGAGAGTGATCTTTTTAAAAATGTTAACCTATGGTCCTTTGACAAATCCATACATTTCTGAAATCAGTACTAGTTTAGAAGTACCTCTGTGATCTGGTTCATGGAGTGGTTTGGCTTTTTCAATATCCTTTGGATTTCTTCCATTCCCTGCCTTTGATTATTTCTTATAATTCTGTAGATTGCTATCTGCTCAATTGCTACTTCCTAAACATAGTCCTTTCTTGTTCCACCAGACTAAATTATGTGTTCAAACCACCCTGTACTTTTACTGTGAAATTAGGAGAGGACTAATAATTTGAAATATTACTTGATATATTTTAATTTTTTAAAAGATTTATTTATGCATATAAGCACTGGGGTACAGGTCAGAGGTGTGGGGGGGTGAGAGGATTCACCACAGAGAGCGGGGAGCAGAACAGGCAGATCAACAGAAGTACACTGCTGAGGGGAGCAGCGGGAGAAGCAGGAGAGGTCTGCTGCACCATGTGGGTCCCCTCCCTGGCCTGGGGCAGGGATCGAACTAGTGCTGTAGTGGCTATGGTTTGCTTCATAGTGGTTGCTTAACCCACTGCGCCACTAGGGAGGCCCTCTTGATATATTTTAATTTAACTTATCTGGTTCTTCCTTTCTCCCAATACTTGAATGCTAATACTTTATCCCTAATGATAGGTTTAGGAGGTGAGGGACCATGACTCTCGGCTACAAAGTATCAAGAGACTTGAAATTCATTTCAGAGACAGAAGTTTGAGACTATATTTGAATATTTCATAACGCTGGCTTGTAAATATGAAGATATAGAAGCTTGAAGGACCCATAGTATGAAATTTACATGATCGTGATTTTTTTTATATGAGTCTCTGAATTGATCAGAAAAAAAGCTTTTAAAACAGATGTTTCTTTCTTAATGGTAACAAAAGGAAACTGAGCAATAAAGAGTTAAAAAATGAACTAAATAGAGCAATAAAAAATTAAATTCCAATATTAATCTTGGAAATATTGAAAGACTAAGCTAAGCCATTAAAACCTTAAAAATAAAAGAAAATCTGACTAAATGCTGTTTCCAATATTATTTCTATTTATTAGATTTTCTCATTTTTAATTTTTAATTGGGTTGACTTTATTCAGACTTTCAAATTTTCAAATAGAATAATTTTATTCTGCAAAGAATTACTAGATAAAACTTAGTATACCTGGACTTCAAGTTATTAGGTAAATCTATGTTCTAAGGAATTCATTTTTCCCCTGAGCTCTCTCTGTCTCTCATTTTCTCTCTCCTCTTTCCCTCCCCTTTTTTTCCCTCTGTCCTCTGCCTTTGGAATAGTATAGAAAGAGAAATATTTGTTCACACTGATTTTTCTTTATAGCCTATATATGTCTTATATTTAATATTTATTTAATTTGCTGAAAATATTTCTAAATGCTGCAATAAAACTATTTAAGAAACTGATCACAAAGGAGGAGATTTACCCTGTAACTTAAATATAAATTATTAACATAAATACATCAACTATATGTAATTTTCTTAGGTAAATACTAACACAGGAAATTAATTGCTTTTTATTTTATGACATATTGTTCCAATATTCTAAGAATACTCCTACATATAATTTTTCAGTTAAGAATTAAAGATTTACACTCATATTTTTTATTATGAAAACAAAAAATTCACTACTAAATTTTAAGAAACAAAAACAAACCCCACAACTTTAATACCTGTACCCTAATACAATTTCGTATTTCCATTACTTTTAATGTGAGACTTGAGAAACATTTATTATAGGTTTAGAGTATCTTAAAATACCTGGAAAATAAGGGTATTACTAAATATCATCACTACCTCTGGAAAGCCAATAGCCATTGGTGAAGACAAGCTAGCATGTAATTACAATAAAATTTGTAAAGATTACCACTGAAGTTAAGTGCGAGATTGGTGCGATGACTACCAGGAAGAAGTATCTAATTTGTTGACATAATAAGAAGAGGAGATTTCTCCAAAAGAGACATTTTTCTCACAGCTAAGTACAGTGCTCATAGCATTGTTACCATATCCCCTCCACAGAAAGACACATATCACTTCTGTTCATGTAATGACTTAGTGAAGCAAGTGCTCTGAAAACATAGTCTACTGCTCAGGAGTCATGTGCCCACCTAAAATTTGGGAGCTTCTAGTACCACAGAAAGAAAGGAAAATGAACAATAGGACTTAGTAAGTTTCTGTCCAAATCTTCATATACCATAAAAATGAATTGGGCTTTTCATACATTTTATTTACTTTCATTTATTTATTCAGTTTTAAGTAAGTCACATATTTAAATTTCCTGGGTTTTTTTTTGTTTGTTTTTTTTTTTACTTCTGTTGGAACTGTTCAATGATGCAATAAAAAATACTTGTGGGTACTATGAAAAAGCCTTATGTAATTCAACCTATTTGTCATACAAGCAATCAGCCCCATGTTTATCTGCTGTATGAATTTATATCTCCATATGTTTATGTCTAAGTTGGGCAAATACCATGTATGCTACCCTTCTAATTTACTGAGAAGTTTATTTGCTATGAGGGCAAAATATGTTTTTATTTTTAATATTCAATTCTTTGTGTTTATGTAGTTTCATCACACAATTACTCATTTTTTCTTCTGTTTTAATGTCTATGGTATAGTCAAATTGCAAAGGTCATGTGGAATTTTGATAACTTTTAAAGTATGAAAACATTCTACTGTGATTCATGTAATCTGTGGATTTATCAGTATAAATCCATTTATGTTCAAATTCAATAAATTTAATTATATTGAATTTTATACATTTCGGACTTGAAGATTCAGCCCCTTTTGTATTGACAAAATGATCTAAATCATATTCAAATATAGCTCACCTAACTTCAAACTATGAAGTGTCATAAAGTATGACTGCAAGAGCTGTCTTCGCTATATCTATTGGTGTTGTTCTTTGTTTGGAAAATATTATTCCAGGTGGAAAAAAGGACTTATATTAACATGAAAAATTACATAATGCTACAATGATCAATACCCATCTTATTTTCATTATAAATTCCTGTAGCCACTAGTCATAGATCTCACAGTTTCCTTTTGCTATACCAATGTATATTAATAAAACACATCACTAGTATTTCTTGAAGTCTGGACTGTGTTCCAGATATTCTACCCAGTGGTTTTCCTGACTTATTTAATCCACCTGCTACCCTAGAAAATGGTTATTTTTCTCACTTTACATATTAGAAAACAGAGAAGTATAAATAACTTGTTCTCATTTACATATTTAGCAACTTAGCCATTTCATCCAGTCATTTATTGCATAGCTGCTGAACTGAGAAGATTTTTATTGTTCAGAGTAAAAGATGAGTTCGATACCATTCCAGTCTTTTTTGGTAGAGTTCATAGCTTATTGGGGAAAGATATGTGCAAAGAGACACAGCAAATGAGATAAGTGCAGTAGTTAATGTAATATATATCAGGATACAAATGAGAACATCATTCTCATATGGTGGTCAGATGGTAGAGATTAGGAAGATATTATAGAAAACATAATGTTCAAATATATAAAACATAAATATGTACTTTACAAGGGATTGTGGCATCATAAAAGCATTATGTGTTAAGGTTAAGTGGCATAAAACATCAGTGTGGTGAGGGCCGTATATAGTTTCAGTAAAATAAATACACTTTGAAGTATGAATAATGAAAGATTGAAGGGAATTTGTTCATCATGCTCAAATCACAAGAACTTGGGTAGTCCTTCTGGAACCTTAGACTTCATCCTCGAGTAAAATGAAAACAATTATAAGGTTTTAAACAAGCAATGAGGATCAAGGAAAGGAATAAGAACAATAATAATAATAACAACAATAACAGCAATAAAGACACAGAAACCAAAAATGAGGAGTCAAGGACAGACTG
>JAGFMF010011671.1:2732232-2820147 GCA_019455555.1 Galemys pyrenaicus
TGGTGCACTGGTGAGATGGTGATGGGGAATACATGGGGATTACAATTAATGGCAAGTATATGTAAATTTTAAAATATTTTAATAAAAAAAATAAATAAACAAGCACGTAAAAATAAGCATATGGATTTGTAGAAAATAAAAGTGGTTAGTTACCTAACTTAGTGATTGATGTATGTGTGAATGTCTACATTGATAGAAATGGTGATGAGGACCTCACTGGTGGCTCAAGGGTTTAAGTCACAACACTACAAAGCTATCCACAGCCACTGCAGCATGAATTAAATCCCCTGCCAGAGAGGTGACCCACATGGCACAATAGACCTCTCCTGTCTCTCCTGCTGCTCCACTCAGCAGTGTATTTCAGTCAATCTGCCTGTTCTGTTTCCCACTCTGTCTCTGGTGAATCCTCTCATCCCCCATACCTCTGGCCTGTACCCCAGTTCTTGTATGCATAAATAAATCTTTAAAATAAATTAAATCTTAAAAAAAAGAAGTGGTGATTGAAAATTATGAAAGAAGGCAGAAAGGTGGTAGCACCAACAAAGAGTGAATAGAGGAAGAAGCAGTATGTGAGTGAATTCAGTTCCGTGCCTTTTGAATGTGAGGTATCTGTAAGATATCGAGGTCAATTGCATTGACAAAATCACTTTACAGGCCTGGAATCAGGTGAGATGTCCATAATGGAGATAAAAAGCTGTTGTGATAATAGAGCTGTTCGTGCTCCATCAGCTGTAAACTGGAACAATGGTAAAATCAAGACTTGTGATCCTGGGTTATCTGACTGGATTTCGTTATTTTGAATTATACTCTGTGTTAAATAGTAGTTAGTATTTTTGAAAAGACTGAAGACCATTAGTGAATTATATTTTCATAGGTTGAAAAAGAGATCTACCTATACACTATTCATATTTTAGTTTTTTCAGAGACATTTATTTTGCATCTATTTAAATTATTTACTTGTTTACTTTGCCAACTTTTCAAAGTATCTGTTTATTGTTTAAAACATAAGAACTTGTTCTTTTAGTTTTAGGATTAGCAGTGTAAGAATCTAACATTATTATAACCCTCACAGAAAATTTCATGTTGCTGGCATGCGTAGAATTCAGTTTAAGATCCAAATTCTTACTTAAGGTTTCCATAGATTCTTAATGCCATATAGAAAGAAGCTTTCGGACAAATTGTAAGCAAGGCTTAAAAAATTTTCTATATACTTTAAAGAAATTGGAGAATCCAACCAGCAGAGGGCACTGGCCCACACGCACTCAGTCATCTCGGCATCCTTGTCATCAAGAAAACACAAGAGTCCTTTCTTAAGCACACTGGCAAAGTAATTATTTTGCTGAGTATCGTGTTAAAACCAGAATTTAGAAACTTATACCAGTAGTCCTCATCTTGTGGAAGTATGCATCACTTTTAGAAAAGTGTAATTAGAGTTGTATTTAAACAGCAGCCAGCACATTTGAGGTCTATTATGAAATGCCCCTATCTGAGCAGGCCCTAGTGGGAGGTCAAAGGCCATCTGTGTACCTTAGTCCTGATGACTAATTAAGGAGATTTGATCACATTGAATGAATAAGACTACTTTTTTAATCTGATGTGGAAAGGATTTCCCTTCATTCAAATTAAAAGTCAGTGTTAATACTTTTTTCTTAATTGTAGCCTTATTAATTAAACAAATGTCAAATGTAGGAAACAGTTTCCTAATTCTAACTGAGGCCTGGCTAAGGGAAATTCTTTTTTTTTTTTTTTTTTCAAATTCTTAGATGTAAATGTAGGAATAATAGCCTATTTACTGGTTTAAGTAAAAAAGCTATAATTTATAGCTTATATTTTATTAGTATTTTTAAATGTAAGTAATCTATTTATTTTAAAAATCATTTTTATAAATCACATTTCATATCCATTTATTGTTATAACTTATATTTGCTGTTGCAGTACGCAAGTAAGGAAACATTTTTAATATACAGATCTCTTTAAAATACACAGATTATTGACAACTGTGTATTCTAGGTAGTTACATAATAATATTAGTTTTTAATGATAGAGATCCTTTACATACTTTACTAGAATATTATGATTTTTCTTGTTAAACATGCAGCATTCTCTTAAACTTGTATATAATTAAGTATGTGATATAGCTGTGTAGTTTCTAAAAGCTGTTTACTTTTAAAAGCTGATATGAAACATATTTGCCTCTTATGTTTTAAAGAGAAGTTAAGCTGTCATTTTCTACTTTATGATCCAACATAGTGAAACTGTCGTAAACTGTCTAAAAACCTGTGGGAAGTTAATTTTAATGTGTAATAGTGTGAAGGGGTCCCAATCTCTTTTCCTCATTCTATGAAGCTTATAACAATTTTATTTGCCAAGATGATGATTATTTAATAAAGTGACAAACTGTCCCACTGATAGGACACATTAATTTGCCTCTAAAGCTGTTTCTTTTCCTCCATAAGAAGGTGATAATTAGGTTTCCAGATTAGAATAAAATAATCATGTCACTTATGTAGATGCTTGTTAAAATATATTTAATCCTTTGTATAAACTTGAAACAATGAAAAGTTGTAAAATATTTTTATATTTGAACTTTTAAGTGAATATAGCTACTATACCAACTGAATTTTAAGCTGGCATGACTCTACGGAAGGTTAAAATTGATAAAATAACATGATAAATTATTACCTTTTCAGGTAAAGCAATGATATTAAGTTAGCTAACCTTAGGAAACAAAACTCATTCATATCCTGATTTAATTCCTTCCTTTGTCCATACAGAGTATGCAGTTTAATCTATGAAAAGTCACATAGAATCATTTTGTGCATGCATATTAACTTCCTAATGTCTAATGTTATTGAACTTAAATTATTATTAGATGCTATAAATAATTGAATCTCAACTTTAGCTTTATATTTCACAAAGGTAACTAGTTCCTCTAAGTGCCTAAAAATGTTCTAGATGGTGTTTGAATTTTCATAGGTGAAACACTAGATATTTAAACAAAATACTGACTTTTTAAAAAGAAAAACTCCTTCATTGCTATGGAGTTCATGATGGCACATTGTCTTAAACTTCTAAAGTCCAATCTTCTCTGACTTTAAATAACCAAAGGTAATTTCCTCTTCTTAAAGTTTGAGGAGTATTAAAACTTCCCTAAATCTATTTCCTGAATCAAGTTAGAGCGTGTTCAGTGCACATTCATTTAAAATACCTTTAAATGTTCTGTCTCGATTACTTCTAATAGAGTGGGAATGTTTGGTGTCGTTTTGAGTGCACAGCTTGAAAGGTTGGGTTTTAGTTAAAAAACATATGAAATTATTTCCTGTGCAAAGGTAATCACTAGAGAAATTTAAGCAAGCAGAAAACTTTATTGAAGACCATTATGTGAACTACAAATATCATGTACTTTCTTTGAAAATTTTATATACAAAATTATGACATAAATGAAATAATGATAAGGCATTGGCAGGAGTAAAATATAAAGAGATTTTTGTGATAATATGCAAAAAATCCACATCTGTTTTTATTCATTCTGCACTTATTTCTTTTAGGGAGCTTTTATACAGCTGTGAAAACCTACAGAGTTTTGTACAAAACAATTTTGACAAATGTTCATGATTCCACACCAGTAAAATGCATTTTAATTCCATTCACAATGTTCCAAGCTCTTTAGCTCTCTAGCACATAAACAGTAATAAAACTCATATTGAAGTTATTTCTGTGATTTTTAACTTCAATGTTCAAATGATACAAGCAAGTTTTCCTGGTCCTAATTAAGAAATACAGATATTCTAAGCACAGTTTAAGAAAAAGTACATTGAGTTCTGAAAGTTTGGACCTGATATTGAGGTCAATATTAAACTCAGCTGTGAGCAATGCCATGATATCATAGAAAGTGGGTGAACCTTAAGTTCTTTTTCTGAGTTTTGATTCTGCTCCTTACCACCTCTGAAATATGGGTTAATGACTCAAAATTTAGGATCTTCTTTTCATCACCTGTAGCAACATAATAGTACTAATTCCTAGTTTTTAGGTTTTCTTTAAGATTAAATCAGATTGAATAATGTCTATATGTAGCTATTATAATACCATTTCTTTTCATCCACATCAGGATTTACTATTAAAACCTCTTTTGACTCAAAGTGCTGGAGGAATGTGATGTCATAATGAAGGAGTCCGACAATTTTCTAGAGCTTTGGGAGGCAGATCAGAAATACTAAGTGATTTATGGGAAATAGGGTTGGAAATTTTTGAAAATTTACTATTTGAAAGTTAAAAGCATCTAATAATTGTCACATCTTGTTTTTCTTTGTAATGGGAAAACTGTGTCATAAAGCTAAATGAATACAGACTTTGCATTAAGAAGCCATGCTATAAATTATGGTTGCGAACGCTACCACCTTTGTAAAATGGGATTATTTTGGTTAGGACTCACAGGGTTATTGTGTCGGTAGAGTGTGATAATGTTTGTGAAAACACAGCCTGCACAAGAATTAGCTAAAATGGTTTTCCGGCAAAAATTGTAATCAAGAAGAGAATACAGGTTTGAAAGAGATGAGACAAAGAATGTCATATGATCGAGTGACTTCTCTGAATGGGAGAGTATTTTCAAATTATACTTCCTTCCCAAAAGGCAGAGTAAAACATAAATGCTTCTTATTATTCCATAACAAGTGATAAGGGGTCAGAAAACTGTTGCACTCAACAATAATAGTCCTCTGCTTACTTTGTTTTTTAAAAAAAAATATTCTGTTGGGACACAGCCATGCTTATTGCTTTTTCTGATGCCTATGGCTACATTCAAACTTAAGATCAGAGTAGGATTATGATAGTGATCATATAATCTCCATAGCCTAAAATACTTACTATTTGGCCCTTTACAGAAAGTTTACCCCCCCCCCCATAGTAGGTGAAAAATTGTAACTATGAGATAAAGTAGTTAAATCAGGGCAGATAGATTTCAGAGCATATAAAGTCATGGAAACATCAAATTCTGTAATAGGAAATTAAAATGCATCTCTACAATGGATACACTTGGGAAATACAGCAAAATTTAAGTAGACTCCTAATCTCAGTGTGCAAAATTGAACAATCATGGAAGAAGTGATTCTCTTCAAAGAATATAGCATATTCTAGTTCAGAATTATATATGCTACATGAAATAGTGAATAAAATATGGAATAGAACCTTTTGAATAGACAGTACCATATCTATTCAGCTTTGTTTATTTGTTTGTTAGGAAAGACAGTAAGTACCAGAACTATGTAATCTAATCTTTGAAATGACAATAGTGGTGAAAAACATTCAAAAACCTGATAGTCTAAATCCAAAAATCACTTTTCTCATTTGTAAAAAGGCACAGCAATACTTTATAAAATAAAAAGAAATATATGAGCTAATACATGGAAAACTAAAAGAAAAGTCCTTGAATAAATTAATCACTTTACGTGATTTTAAGCCATTGCTACTGCCATTTCCATGTACATGCATATATTAGCTTATGTTAGCTAATTCATTTGTATCTACTACCTAGCATTTTCATTGCATGTTATGAATTCAGTTAGGCTCATTTGATTCATTTTTCTGATTTAAATTTATCTTGAAAAATGTAGAGTTGTTTGAACAAATGAATCTTAACTGAAAATTTCAGTCAAGAAATTGTCTTGAAACTTATTTGCAAGCAATAGCTATCCAAATGTTAGTTGGATTATAAATATTTTACTTGAGTCTTAATAAGTGAAAGGAAACATAAATATTTTAGGGGAAAGAACAATACTTTCAATTTTGGGTCAAAGTGCTTTTATTATTTTCAAAATAAACATTGCTTAAAAATACATTGTTGGATTATTAAATGATTCATAAGAAAAATAGAGTTATTAACATATCCTAGATAATTATCTGGTGGTTTTCTACTCTAAGACTTTTGACCCTTATCAGTATTCTTTAAATAATAAAATACTCATGTGTAAATATTTGCAGTTTTAAATTTGCTTTTATATGCATTCTTTTACATGATCTTGAGTTGTTAGAGCAGAAATGTATGCCATGCATGCTCTTTTCTATTTGGCAAGAAATATTGCAAGCATATTGATGGTGATAATTAATATTTTCTAAACACTCAAAAAACAGGTGTACCTTTCCAAATAAATCCAAATAAAGTTCAAAACAAGCACATTTAATGACTTCACAAAGGACCCAAAATAAAGAAATTATCTTGAAAGACTTCAAATTAGGATTATTGTTAGAAATAATTATTATGTTATATTTTAAAAGAGAAGAATCTGATTTGTTTTTCTTTGAGTCATCATTGCTTAGCAGGTGCCTAACATACAGTAGTCTTTAAATATAGCCGCAATAAAGTAAATTTTAAAATTATTTTGTAATATTAAAATGGAAGTTTCCTTGATTATTTTTTTCTTTTTATCTGAGTGTGTATGGGATATAGTTAATGGTAAGAACAACTGAGTTGATTTTTTTAGGTCATGTATATAAAAACAGCTATCCTTGGTAATCATTACGTTAATGCAAGTAATAGAATATCAAGAAATGGTAATAGAAACTAAAAAATAGTAACTTTATTTGATTTTTGAAATTGATTTCATCTTGTTTCATGTCATCTTTTTCCTGATAGTGATTCATTTTCTCAATTAAAATACTTTATTCTGATTTAAAGCATTTTTTTCTTTTCACATAACTACCCAGTTTATATAGGTATTTTTCTCTATATCCCTCATTTCATCCATCCCTCCTTTTTTCCCAGAACACTCTTTGACTAGAAAGAACATATTATATTTTCTCTCAAGCTGGGGAAGACTGTCTCTGCTCTCTATCTGGCAGTTCATCCTTATACCTAAGTATAGCAGAAGCCAGTGCACTCAGAGCATCTTACATTGATATGATCTATACGGATACACCTCTCATTTTGGGTATCTGACTGATACCCCCTCCTGTGGATTGTAGATTATGTAATTTTATTTATTTGCAGTGTCAAACACTCATCGCCTACGTGTCCTATACCTGTGTGTCCTATGTCATCCCTCTTAGCACCTCTTCATGGACATTGTACGAGACTCATAAGTCTAAGGTTCTTTTTTCCACCATAATAAGGCCTCTGTGACCCTAGAAGACTGACTTCAGAACCACTTAACTCCTCCAGCATTTGCTACTGCCCCCAGGTCAAAAAAGACACTGAGTTTGGATTAGGATTATTAGGATTAGTTGATTGTCCTGTCAAACATGGATATTTTTCTTTTCTACCTTAGGACACTGATCTGAAGACTAACATATACATTCACCTATTCTGTTTTCATTCCTAACATTTGGGCTTCCATTTCACCACCTTCCACTTCTATCCAGCAAGGGCAGTAATAGCCCTTCTATTTAGGCAGAACTCCCCAGTTCCTCACCCCCGTCCTTGTGTCTCTTTATTCTATAGCCACAGTCCATCACATATTAGTTATTTTGGACTGAGTCTTCTGATGCCTGCTTATTGATCTGAAAAATCCCTGCTGTGCAAATACAAAGAAAGACCCATTATCTTTCAGTTCAGACCTGATTTTGTAAAAGTCAAAATTGCAAGTCTTCATATGATTACCTGGATAATGCCACCATATCAACAAAGATGTGCATGTTGTTGGTAAAATTAACAGGCAGTTCACAGGCATTCAGAATTTTGGTATTAATCAGCAGCATGACACATCAATTTAGTATCTGAAAAAGAAGAAGAAATTATCTTTGTTGTTTCTGTTTTGCATATTATAAAATGTCATTTTGTGTTCTTTATGGAGCAATTTATCAAAAATATCATAAGATCAAAATTAGTTATTTCATGGTGAGTAACTTAGATGAACTTTGATTTTCAAAGTCCACTAATTTAAAAACAATTCACTACATTGTTTACTTTCTACATACTATAGTATGTTCATAAAGTATCCAATTATATAGCTTCACTAAACATTCTCCAGGAGAGTTTGGCACAAAACCCAATTCACAATAACTAACTAGTTTGGCTAGACATTTTGATTCAAGTGTCACACAAATTAAATGTTAATTCTTTTATTCTTTTGAAGCTGCTATTTCCTTAATCTGTCATGGAAGAAAGCTTTCAAAAATTTGCTGTTACTTTAAGGGATTGTAGATGTCTGAGGGAAGGTTAAATACCACTATAAGATATTTAGAATGTATCTTGTCTTATGTATTTTGTAATGGTAAAATATGTAAGCAGTGCTCAAAAAAGTAGATGTAGATATTATAGGCAATTGAAAGTAGTAGGTGGTTATTGTAGCTGGAAAGCCTCCCAGAGCAGATGGTTTTTAGGAGTTTTTGAAGGAGAAGAGCAAGGTGGCCTGCCTGGCGTATATTAATTGAGTGCCTGTTCCAAGTGAAGGGGGTGGTTGGAAGAATGTGTGATGTCTTGAGTGGGTGCATGATACAAGCAGGCATAACTTCAAAATAACCTGAAATTTATATCCAGAAAACTTACAGACAATTCACAAATACAGGGTTTTGTCTGTAAGAAATCAGCAAAATGCAAAGTTGTACAAACAGAAATTAATACCATATAAAGTAGAACTTAGTCTCAACCACTGTCAGTCTTTTCACATTTAATACTTGGCTGTGCTCACCAACAAGAAACATAATGTCTTAATTAGGAAAAACCCATACTAAAACTACTTCTGAGTTTGTGTTTTAAGAGAACAGACATTATCAAGCATTTAAAAAATAGGGTTATTAAAAATAGGGTTATTAACTATATTTTGTCTATCTTTGGTCAGCATACCTCCTTTGATAAATGGCATGATTTAATTTATGGTGTGGTCATTACATTCAGTTTTAATTTCATAAGCACTTTTGCATTTATCCCATCCATACATTTCTTACAGACATCATTAAGGTTTAAATAACACTCCCTCATGCTCAGACTTCTGAATATTCTTCTAATTGATTTCCATTCTTATTTTTTCCAGTTCTTTAAACACATCTATATGATGCTCTCAGATTGAACTTCCTAAAATTTGATCTTGCACATTTTCTTTGATAGTATCATGGATAAGAGCACAGGGTCTGGAAAGAGACTTCCTGTGTTTGAATCCCCACTCTGCCACTCACTAGCAGTAACCTTGGGCAACCTACTTAACTTCTGTTAGCTCTCTAAGCCTATAACACTTGGCTAGTAAAATTTCCTACCTTAATGCATTGTTATGAAGAGTAAGTTAGTTATTAATTGCAAAGTATTTGAAACGATGTTGGGTGCATCATAAGTGCATTCTAAGTGTTTACCTAAAGGTCCTGATCATTCTCAGAATACTTTAGGACTCCCTGTGGAACAGAAAGTTCAGAATTCTTAGTCAGACACTCAAGGTCTTTTCCACCATCTGGCTCCCATTTTCTAGTCTTAACTAACTTTATTTCCAGAGGCAAGGATCCTATTCAGTCAGTTTTCTATTTGTTGTGTGTTTCCTTGCTTACATCTTTTTAACCTTTAGGTTTCCTCATCTAGGATGCTTAGGAAAATTCCAGTGCCACACCCACCTGTACCCACAAACTACGTATGAGATCATACACAGTTTTCAGAGCCCTGCTTTAGTCTTAACTTTCATATGATGTCTTCCTTTTACACTCTCTTCTTAAGTATCTCTTCCAATTATTACAGCATCCATAGCCTAAATTACATATGTGACCACATTGATATTAAATTGTTCCTTTAATTCCTACTATCTCTCTGATTAAATGGTCTTACAACAAACTTGCTAAATTCTTCAAAATCATAGCAGCAAGTATCAGTATAACATGCTGCAAGCAAAAGGTTTATTATAAATGAGAAAATGAATAACAGATAAGTAAATGCATGGATACACTGGAATATCCAAAAAGGAATTTATTGTGGCTGAAAAGGGTGAAAGATCTAAGTTTCTTGGAATTCTTACAAGTTTTAGATAATTCCAATTTAGTTGTGAATTCTCTAAACATCAGAGTGATTTTCCCCTAATGAAAACACAAAAGTAGTGTTTCTTGAGATCTCCAAATATATGTAAACATTCTAATATATATAAAAGCTTATGTATAAACAGCTGATGGTCTATATCTATCAATAGCTATTGGGTATTTTGAGACAAAAGTGTAGTGGTAGCTTCTGCATAGCTGTGTTGGTATCTTGGAGAAGGAATTTCAGTATTTCAAGTCTGCAATCTGAGCATGTCTGTATTTGTATTTTTAGTACCTAATGACTGAGAAAAAACAAAATGATATAAGTTACCAATGCTTTCAAGTAAGTGCATTTTATAATACAATCTAAAAAGATCTTTGGAAATTATTAGTGTTTATAATGCAAAATAGTATTTCTATAAGTTGTCTTCTTTCATATATGTATAATGACATTATGCTCACCATCAAGGTACCCATAGTTCTCCACCATAGTCCATCGTGTCCTATCTCTACTTTATTCTTCCCCACCTTTCTCTCCTCCTTTGGTAGCCTCAAGATTACAATTAGGGCCTCCCTGGTGGCACAGTGGGTTAAGTAACACACTATGAAGCAAACCACAGCCACTGCTGCACAAGTTCGAACCCTGCCGCCAGCCAGACAGGGAACCCACATGATGCAGCAGACCTCTCCTGCTGTGCCCACTGCTCCCCTCAGCAGTGTAATTCCATTGATCTGCCTGTTCTGCTCCCCGGCTCTCTGTGGTGAATCATCTCACATCCTGCGACTCTGGCCTGTACCCCAGCTCTTGTATGCATAAATAAATAAATCTTTAAAAAAAAAGAAACTGCAAAACTGTTTAAAAAAAAAGATTTCAATTAGATTTTTAGATTTCTAGGATTTATTATTATTTTTTTGCTTTTGCTTTACCCTTATTTCCCCCTCTATATTGTACATGTAGGTGAAACCATTGGTATGTCTTTATCCTTCTTTATTTCACTTAGCATTCTTTGCTCTAGTTCCATCATCCGTGTTATTGAAAAAAGTCAATAGTTTATATTTTTTTATGGTTGGGTAGTGTTCCATTGTGTATATATACCATATAATCCTAATACACTCATCTGCCCTTGGGCAGCTATGTTGTTTACTAAATTTTAAATAGTGCTGCGTTGAAAACAGGAGTGCAATATCCCTTCTTGAAGCTTTCTAAGAATAGAATTGATGGATTCTATAATAGATCTATTTTTAGTATAATGAAATATTTCCCGATTTTTTTCTATAGGGTTTGGACCAGTCTATATTTCCACTAACAATATACAAAGTTTCCCTTTTTTCCACCTCTTCACCCAGCACTTGTTTCTGGTCTTTTTAATATGAGCTGTCCTCACAAGTGTGAGATGGTAACTAATTGCAGTTTTGATTGCATACATCTCTAGTAATAAATAAATAAAGATGAACATTTTTTCATGTTTCTTTGGCCATCTTTATGTCCTCTTTGGAAAAGTACCTATTTAGCTCTTCTGGCCTTTTTTTGGTTTGGTTGTTTGTTATGTTTGTTGAGTTGTATGAGCTCTTTGTAGATCTTGAACAACAGCCCCTTGTCAGATATTTTCTGTCTGATATTTTCTCCATTCAGTAGGCTGTCTTTTGTCCTAATAACTTATTTTACTATCCAGAAGATATTAGTTTGCTGAAATCCCATTTAATTATATTCTCTTTTATTTCTGTTGCTCTTAGAAACAAAACACAAAGGTATTGCTAAAATCAATGTCATGGAGTATTTCCCCTACTTTTCTATTACCTGTTTTATAATTACAGGTCTAATGTAAGAGCCTTTAATCCATTGTAAGTTATTTTTTGCATGAGGTAAAAGATAGTGGTCTAGTTTCTTTTCTTTCTTTTTATTTACTTATTTTTTTTGGGGGGAGGGGAATTTGACTGTCCAAGATCACATGACCATTTGTTGAAGAGACTTTCCTTTTCTAATATATGTCCTTGGCTCCTTTTCTGTAAATATCCATATAACTGTGAGTTTATTTGGGGCTCCAAATTCTATTCCATTCATGTGTGTGTCTGTATTGTTTTCCCAAGTATCATACCCTTTGATTGTTATAGTTTTATAGTATAATTTGAATTCTTGGAGTGTGATACCACCCCAGTATTCATTTCTGTCAGGATTGCTTTGGCTATATAGGTTCTTTTGTGGTTCCATGAATTTTAGTAATGTTTGCTCTGTTTCTCTGAAGAATGCTATTGAAACTTTGACAGCAATTGGGTAAGATGGCCATCTTAACAATTGTTAATTCTTCCAATCTATGAACAAGGAATAGAAATCCATGTAGTTAAAGCTATTGGAATAGAATTTGTCATTAATAAGGTCAAATATTTTTTATTAGTCACTTTCTAACCCTGGATAAAACTTTTACCCAGAACTCAGATCAGGTACTTTAAACACGTCTTTAAATACAAAATAAGCGAGTATTGATCTGGGAAGAGAGAAATCAGAATGCTTCAGAATAGATGGCATCAAAGTTGATATTTTATCATATTCTTGTTGTATATACTGTTATTTATAGATTTGATCATTAGACAATATTCAGTTGAGTTGGTTTTTAAATTGCCATCCCTGATAACACTCAATTTCTGACAGCATGTTATGTGTTAAAGTAATATATGGAGTGTATAAAACCTAACAAGGCAACTGTCTATTAAGGAAAGCTATAACTCTGTATCCTATCATATCACTATTAAGAAGTTAATGCAGCAATCTTTAAAAAACTAAGTAAATCAATTTATCTAAGTTCTCAGAAAGATTTGATAAGAATCTTAGAAGAGGTTTTAAGGATGTGCAAATACCTTCTCTAGAAAAGAATGTATTCTGTCTGAATGGGACATTGGATAAGTGGCTGCTTTTTAAAATTTGTATAGCTCTTCGATCTACCATCAATAGAACTTTCTCTCTGCATTTTGTAGCACAAATTGATCTCAAAGGTAGTATCTTTCATGAAGTTTGGAGAAATCCTATACATTAACTAAACAGGAGATTAGATAAAAGATAGGATAAATGGTGATAGAATTCAATGAAACCTGACTGTTCCTCATGTGATAGTGATTGAAATTTAACTTACAATTAAAAAAGTGCCTCTGAACAACTCAGTATAGACATCCTTTTCTGATAGCACCTTGATCCTAGGAAATACCTGCAGCAAAGTAGTTGAGTTTCACTAAAGATGGCACTAAAGTTCAAAGATTTAACTGCAAGCAAAACTGCCTTAAACTTATCTACAGAACTTAGTAAGCTCAAATATTTCATCTATTCCACTGAAATATTGAGACAAGATCCTCATCCCCTTCAAGGTGTTAGAAGGTTACTTTTACAGAAAAATAGAGATTTGAAATGCATTAAACTGAATATAAAGGCAAAGTGGGAAAATTCATACTAGCTGGTAACAAAGTTTTATAAAATAATATTTCATGTAAAAGTAAAAATATAGACTAAAATTTATACATATGTGGTACTAGAATTTCTTCTACCTTGAAGGTTTGAAAAAAATCCTTGTTGAAGTATGTGGAGAAAAAGGAAGACTCCTACACTGCTGTGGGAATGCAAACTAGCCAACCACTATGGAAAGCTGTTTAGAGGTTCCTCAAACTACTAAAAATGGAGCTTCCATATGATTGAGCAATTCCTCTCCTCGGTATCTACCCAAAGAACACAAAAACATTAAATCAAAAGGACACCTGCACCCCTATGTTTATTGCAGCACAGTTTAAAATAGGTAAGCTGTGAAAGCAATCCTAATGTCCAAAAATAGATGACTGGATCAAGAAGATGCTGTGTATTTGTCAATGGAATAATACTCAGCAATCAAAAAGGATATATTAATGCCATTCACAGCAACATGGATGGAGCTGGAAAGGATTATGCTCAGTGAAATAAATCATAAAGAAAAAGAAAACTTATCAAATGGTTTCATTTATAGGAGTAATGTAGAAGAACCAAATAAGGAATCAGGGAGGGGAAAAAAAAGTAACTATAATAAAGTAAAAATCATCAGGAACTAGATTAGAGACTTTCATTAGTGGAGGAGGAGGGAGAAGGATCAGGACAGGGGTGGAAAAGCACAAGGGATTATGGTGGTGGTGCATGGTTGAATAGATAGTTGGAATTTCACAGGGAAATCATACATTGTACAAATATGAAGGATGATGTAATAAATATACATTAAAAATATCCTGTTGAGATTTTAATCTGATTTGATATCACTATTGGTTGCTTGTTGGACCAGAAATAAGTTCTACCTGAAAATTTAATTTTAACTGTAGACTTGCATAACTCCCATCCATAAAATCAGCATAGATCTCAGTAAATAAGTCACAATAGAAAATTTAAAAACAGATAAGAATATGTTATAGTTAATAAGAGGCAATAGAAACATAACAGCAGATTTTTATTAGACACCTATAATATTAAAATTAGCAGCAATGTAAAACAAATATTGTTAAAATGTTAAAAATAGTAAAATGAGAAAAAACATTGACTCTTTTTAAAAATCCCAGTCTGGAAAATAAAACAAATTCATTGTTTCTAAATGTAAAACATTATGATTGATATTTTCAGAATTGTTTAATTTATATAAAATAGATAAGTCTAAATAAACATTAACTGAATAAATCTATAATGTCTGAATAAATATCATTCTAATATGATTGGGGGAGAATAGATGTGATTTAAAAGATCTATGTTCAATTATTTATTTTTCAAATTATGTTTTATTGAGGTAAGTTATTTTATATTGTTGTATGTTTGGGGGTTACACAATAAGTTTAAAATCTACAACATGCCCACCACCAGTCCCTCAGTAACCCTCTACTGCGTTCCATTGGGCCCTCTTCCTTCTCAATCCCTCCTCACCAGCCTCCCCCTTTTTCTTGCCCTTTTTACAGTCCAGTGTTAGGGAGTGATTATTGGTTTGGCTTTGAAGCACCCTTTGTTATGTTTCTCTGTATTCTATATATAAATGAAACTATCCAATATTTTTCTTTCTCCTTCTGACTTATTTAGCATTGTCCTTGTAATAGGCAATAGTTTATCCTTTTTTAAAGCTGAGTAGTAGTCCTGTGTGTGTGAGAGAGAGAGAGAGAGAGAGAGAGAGAAAGAGAGAATGTGTGTGTGTGTGTTTGTCCGTGTGTGTCCCACATTTTTCTGATCCACTCCTATTCCCTTAGGCACTTAGGCTATTCTCATAAATTAGTTATTGTAATAGGGCAGTCATGAACATAGGAGTACATAAATCACTTTGAATTGGTGTTTTTGTATTCTTCAGATGGTTACTTAGCAGTGGAATTGCTTGATCATCTCATAGGTCTATTTTTAACATTTTGAGATAACCCCATACTATTTTACATAGGGATTGGACCAATCTATATTCTTATACCACATCCTCTTCTTTTATCCCACACTCTCACCAAGAGTTGCATATAGTCTTTTTCATATGAGCCATTTTCATGTGTGAGATAATATCTCATTGTGGTTTTCATCTGCACATCATTAGTAATAAATAATGATGAGCAATTTTTATGTGTCTATTAGTCATTTGTATGCCTTCTTTGGATGTGTCTAGCTATTTTGCCAACGTATTTTTGATTGGGTTGTTGATTTTTTTTTATTTTTGTTGAGTTATGTGTGTGTTTTATATATTTTGAATATCAATCAGTTGTCAGATATGTTATGTGCAAATATTTTATCCCATTCAGTACATTTTGTTTGTTTGTTCAATTGAGTTTCTTTTGCTGTGTGGAATCCCTTGCCAGGGATTGCATTGACCCTGTATATTATTTGGGTATGATGATCATTTTCCACAATGTTTGCTCTTCCAATCTATAAATAGGAACTATCTTTCCATTTCCTTGTGTGTTCTTTGTTACTTTTAACAATGTCTTATGGTTTTAATTGTGTAAGTCCTTCACCTCTTTGTTTACTCCAAGATATTTAATGTTTTTTGTTACAGTTGTGAATGTGTTCAGTTTCTGGATTTCTTTCTCTTTTAAGTTGTTTACATATAGAAATACAACTGATTTTTGCCAATATATCTTGTACTCTGCCACTTCACTAAATTATTTCAGTTAGTTTTTTTTTAATTGGAGTCTTTAGGTTTTCATATCATTTCATATGCAAATAATAGCTTTACTATTATTTACTATTTCCCAAGTTATATTTTTTCTCTTGCCTGATTGTTCTAGCTAAGACTTCCAACTCTATGTTGACCGGTAGTGGTGAAAGTGGACACCCTTATGTTGTACCCCATCTTAGGGGGAAAGCTTTCAGTTTTTCACCATTGAGTATAATGTTGGCTATAGGTTTGTCATATATGGCCTTTTTAATTTTGAGGAATACTCATTTTATCTATATTTTTTTCTTGCTTTTGGTCTGAATATTAAGTGGATGATTAATTATCAAATGCTTTCTCTGAACATATTATGATATCATATGATATTTACCTTTCCTTTTGTTGAAGTGATAGATTACACTGATTTATAAATGTTGAATCATCCTTATGTGCCTGGAATAAATCCCACTTGGTCATGATGTATAATCTTTTTGATGTATTTTGATGTATTTGATGTATTTTGATGCATTTGCTTTGCTAAGATTTTGTTGAGGATTTTTATATCTATGTTTATCAGAGAAATTGATCTATAATTCTCTCTCTTTTTTTTTGTGATGACTTTATCAGGTTTTGGTATCATCAATATCTTAACATCAGGAAAATGCATTTGAGTTTCCCCCAAAAGAGCTATTTTCTGTTTGAACTCAAAAAAGATAGGCATATATTCTTCTTCAAAGGTCTGGGTAGAAATCACAAATGAAGTCATCTGGCCTAGAATTTTGTTTTTCGGGGTACTTTTGATTACTGTTTAAATTCCTTTGCTTTTGAATTGTTTGTGTTACTATTTCTTTCTTCTTTAGTTTTGGAGGTTTTTAGATTACTAAGAATTTCTCTATTTCATCCATTGCATGTAGGTTATTCAATTTGTTGTCAAATAGGTACTCTTAATCTCCTATGATCTTCTGCATTTCTAAAATTTCTGTTGTAATTTGTCCTGTTTTGTTTCTGATTGTGTTCATTAGCTTTCGCTCCTCTTTTTTTTTTTTTTTTTGTGGGTCTAGGTAAAAAAGGTTTGTCTATTTTGTTGTTTTTCTCAGAGAACTAGCTTTTGGTTTCATTGATTCATTGGACTTTGTCTGTTTGTTTGTTTTCAATTTCTATGTCATTTATTTATGCTCTAATTTATATTACTTCCTTCCTTCTACTGGCCTTTGGTTCCACTTGTTTTCATTTTTCTAATATCCTGAGGTGAGTAGTAAGTTTTTTCACTTGAGCTCTTTCATGTTTCTTAATGTGGCCCTGGATTATTTCTAAAAATGTCAAAGATTATTCTTTAAAATAGAAAAAGGTCATTGGTGATGATAAAAAGGAAAGTAAGCCATTTTGTATTAAAATGGCCAAAAGAAGAAAAAAAAGGTCTGAACAGAAAAATACCCCATAAACATGTTACCCAACTGTTATCAGTTAGGAAAAACAAATGCAAACTTCCATTTAACAGTTGTCAGAATAATCAAAATTAAAAGTCTGAAAATGCCAATTGTTGACCAAGCATGAGGAAGAAAGGCTATCTTAAACACTGCATGTTATACATTACTGATAGAAATACTATGAAGACCAATTTATTAGGAGATGTTAATTTAAGATGCCTCACTTCCTTGCTAGGTTCATATTTCAGAAAGCCCCAGTATTTGTATCATTAAAATTGTTTAAAAATGTCAAACAGGGGCCTCCCTGGTGGCACAGCGGGTTAAGCAACGCACTATGAAGCAAACAGCAGCCACTGTAGGACAAGTTCGATCCCTGCCGCCAGCCAAGGAGGGAACCCACATGATGTAGCAGACCTCTCGTGCCTTGTCCTCTGCTGCCCTTGGCAGTGTGTTTCAGTCAGTCTGCCTGTCCTGCTCCCCGCTCTGTCTCTGGTGAATCCTCTCACCTCTCTGGACTCTAGCCTGACCCCAACTCTTGTATACATAAATAAATAAATCTTAAAAAAAAAAAATGTCAAACACTCTGTGCTGTTTTTACTCCTGAAATAAATTGGAGTCAGCCTGTTGTGCTATCAACGTTAGATCAATAAATAAGCCATGGTAGCAAATTCAAGCAGTAGAATTTCAGTTTAAGGATTTAGGTTTAAGTTACATCTGTCAACCTGAATTTTTCTCCAAAATCTAAATGTTGGATTTTAAAAGTGTGAAATGAAGAAAAATATTAATACATTTATTTTATAGCATGTTCATAAAATTTTAAAACTTGCAAAAATTGTTATGTTTTAAGATACATGTATACATACAGAAAACATGAATTAAAGGAAATGATAAGTGCCAAATTGATTTAAGTGTTATATCTGTAGAAAAAGAAGAAAAAAATATTTGAAGAGGTGATCATGAGAGCCTCATATTTGTTACTTCTTATTACTTCAACTTGGGAAGGGAACACAGGTCTTTTTTGTATTTTTAATTATCATAATATGTCAACAATTCTTTCTATATTTTACTTAAATAGAAGTAAAGATATTTAATTGTCATTATATTGAATTTCTGCCCAAGCAAACATTTATAAATTTATAAGTAACTTCATGTTCTCTACTGAAATCATATTAATACTGACAACCCATCAGCTTTTATTAGGAATCAGTATTGAAGAAAAAAATAATAAAAAGTAGTTTGGACATTAGTGTATGTGATAAAAGCAGACGTTCCTTTAAAAAATATTATACCTCCTTTTTATGTTTGGTTAATTCCTTTAAATATTCATAATTTAAGTCATCAGATTGTGTTTGCAATGAAATATAAGACATGCTTGCCTTACAAAGATTCTGGACTTAAAAAATAAATAAAAATAAGGTTTTCCATTTATTGTATACATCCATGATTACAGGATTTGAAGTGTTAAAATAATCTTAGAAATTGTTAAAGGTTAGAGTGTATATTTTTTATTAGATTTTAAAGCATGGAAGTTCTAACCTTTCGAAAGGTTTAGAGAAAATAATTAGGTTATATTTAATTGTCTATTTCTTTAAGGAATACATTGCTGGATTGAAACCTATTCTTGCTGCCAACACTTACTAAGATTGCTAGAAGGACATTTTTTTTCGCAATGTCGGCTCTAATTTAAGATAAAATAATGCATCTAACTATGCTGTCATCTATAATTCATGGCCACTTTTAAGTGTAGTTCGTTGAAATCTCACCCATGCTTCAACCTCTGTCACTCTGGGAAGCAAGATTCATTGCATTTTTCTTTCTGTTTTTTATCTAAATTATTATGTTCACCAGATAGAGGGTTTAGGTAATAAATTGCTCTCAATAAATACATAAAAAAGTCTATCTTGACAGTATCTCTTTAATAAGAGTTTTTATATAAAGTTTTTTCTTGTTATAACAGTACAAAAATAACAAATTGTATTGAAGTTTTCTCAATCTCTTTCTCCTCCAAATGTCATATGTTTGTTTGTACTGTTTTAAAAAATTAGTGGCTTTGTTCTCCTCACCTAATAATGTACTCCGTCACCATCACTAAGAAGCAGTGACAAAGTACAACCTGATAAAGAAGTATAGAGCTTGCACCCCATTTTCTAAATCCTGACTATTCAAGTATTACATTGACAAGTTGGATCAGCAGTCTCTCAAGTTTGAGTTAAATTGTTCTAGTATCCCAGAGTAATATATATATATATTTTTTGAGAGATACTTCTAGGGTAATTTTTTTTATTTGTATACTTCTCAAACATCATGCTTGATAAGGCTTTGCCATCCAGGTACTAAGAAATATTAATTTTTTTTTTTTAGTTTTGTAACTTGCAATAAGAGTGTTTGTTTGTATTTTCGGTGATTTCATCTTCCTTATGCTGGGAAAAATAATTAAACTCTCTGCTTTTATTTATTTGTCTTATTTTTCAGTGACTTAAAGACCAGTAAGTTTGGTCTTTAAAATACTTTCAATAGAATTCTCTAAGGCGCGATCTTACAGTTATTTCCTAAGAAGGACTTAAAAGAGAACCCTAGGGGAAAATTTGAGGGTTATGGAGTAAGTGGGGAATTAACTTTAAAAAAATCTCATGATAAATTATTGAAAACATTTTTTGACTCTCCAGAGATTACCTTGAAGACAATTCTCTGTTCTCTTTCAAGATGCAAATTAACACAATTATCTTAGTTGAAAACATATTTAGGAGGTGTGCAATCAAAATAATAAATTAGTTAAATAAAGCTGGCATGTGCAATCACCTTTCGTAAGTAAATCATTTCTAATGAAAAACTTTAAGAAATATGTTTAGCATACTTTTAAGACTGGACCATATTTCTGTCAAGTCAATACTGTTCTTTAGTTTAAATGACGTTTTCTCTTCTAATACAGGCCCTAAGGTGTAATAAGTATGTAGGAAATGCACACAAAAACATGAATAGTTTTAGAATTAGCAATATAATTTGTTCATTCTGCATTACTTAGTATATATAAAAGTTTAATCTCTAATTTTGTGTTTTGGTTATTGAATGAATTAACCCCAGCTTAATTTTTAATTGATGTCACTCTTCTGGGTCTGATATAAGGTTGTTTTTTTTTTCTTGTTGTCATTATTCCAGCTCCTTTATATATTTAAAAATGAAATGTAGCTCTATAAATCATTAAGTCTTGATTCCCAGAAAAAATATTTTGTGTATAAAAAATAAAATTTATGGTTTGCTGAGGCTGCAATTCTATATAGCAGAAATACACAATTAAGCAAAAGGGAAACTAAAAATGAGGGGAAACAGCCCAAATGCCAGTTGAGTTAAATTCATTAACATAGGTAAAATTAGTTGTCTTAATTAGTAAATACTGTGAAAGCTTTTTAACTTTATATAGTTATTAATAGTTCAACTAAGTAACTTTACTCTGAAGTTCATCAAAATATTTTCAAGGGTGATATCCACTTTTTTTAGTTTTTGTATTTTTAATAATATAATAATTAATTATTATTTGGAATTACAAATAATTGCAAACTAAAATGAAAGTTAAGCTTCTAGAATTTATGCTTAGACTAGACAATCTTAAATGAGTTTTATGATAGAAATAGGTTTACAATTACAAATTCATCACTGAGAAGTCACTCTTCAGTGAAATGGAAAATCAGAGGAACATCTAATTTGTTTTAGTATTTAACTGCTGGATTTGGGTCTAAAATGAAATAATTCATTTTGAAATGAAATACTTTAGAAGCATTTTAGAAGCAGAAATACTTCACTTTAGAAGGAGGTTGGGCTCTCTAACAAGAGGCCAGACAGTGACCAGGACTATAGTAACCTGTCCCCAAGTGGACAAAATGGCAAGCCACTGTTCAAAGAGTTAAAAATACTTATAAAGAAAGGGAACAAGATTTCTAGCTATGAATGCAATATCTGTAGTGTTGGTAACTGAAGCCAACTCATAATAAATATTAGTCACATTTAATATTTAATTCTATGTATTTGATAGCATTCTTTGATCAAGGAGCTAACTTCAGTACTATTTAAAAAAAAAAGAAAATAAGTTAAAAATAAATTAAAAGATATAATATTGGAATTGAAAGTTCATTTTAATTCTTCAGTTTCTAAATCAATATATCAATACACATAGTGGGAAAAATTAGGCATCCAATTGCATTTGAAGTATTTTTTGCCTGAAGAGCAGTAATGAATTCTGTGATCTTTACTTTGATAGAGTTCAAAATTATAGTCTCTAAGAGCACCCATTGCCCTATATTTCCAGAAAAAGATTAATACAATATGTGCTAAAATTCAACGATACTTGATTGTTGAGCGCTTAGAACATATTTCGAGATGTTAATAAATTCACTCACAAAATTTGCTTTCTATCATGATTTACAATAGAATTAAATATTATTTGCCAAGATAATTACATTTTCAAACTGCAACAAATTTCTTGCCTAAGGAAAATACCATAAATTAGAAGAATATGAAGACATGAGTAAATTGACCACTGAAGATAATATGACATTGAATATGATATTGGGAGCTTTGTCAAGACATTATTTATTAATGCTATTGATTCTTGTAAGAAAACAATAAATAACGTTTACTGAAAGTTTATATTTTTATTTACTTGCCACAGTACCCTCTGTGCATTTACTGTATGCACATCCACCCTCTCTTTTTCAGAAGATATAACTGTGGTTTACACATTTAAATAATTTTGTCGGCATCAGACACTGACCAAATAGGGAAGCAAAAAACAACTTTAGGTCTTACTGACTCCATATAGTCCTCTACATATGTCTCCTTAATTTGAATTGTCATATATCAAAATTGCATAAAAACTCAGATTTTTCCTTTCTTAGTTTTAATGAATCAACAAGTGGTTATGATTATGTTTTTCTTTGTGATACAAATATAACAGACAACAAAAGCAAGCAAGAGTAATGCTTATATCTAAAGAACTCGGAAGAAAAAGCTTAAGTAGGTAGAAGTTGAAAAGAGTTGAAAAAATAGGTTTAAAGCTAGTTTGAATTATCTATTAATATTAGGTAAAAAATGAGCAATACTAATGTAAAAGTAGGGGAAAATTTTTCTGATATTTCACAATGTGTTTTTCTATAGTCTGGGGACAATATAAGTGTTCTGGTATTTGTGTGACAAAAGGAGAGTGGGAAAAGGGAGCACACTGGAATGACAGAGAATGGAACTAACAAAATAAGCTTAACATGGAAAAACTATGACATAGTTGTAATACAATCAACCATTGGCATATGTCAAATGCATTTCAGTCCAGTGATTAATTATCATTGTGTCCTCATTGGGTCCCAGCCTTGGCTCCTTCCTCCTACATGTTTGAGGTCTTTTGGCCTGTACATATAAACTAAGACTTGGTCTACTTATTGGAAACGTTTCCACATGCCATGAAGGATGTATAATTTTCTTTTGCTGCTGTAACAAATTACCTTAAAACAAGTGGCTTGAAGCAACAGTTTATTACATTTATGTTCTTACAGTTAGAAATGCAACACACTAGTTTAAAAACAGTCATTGGCAGGACTTTACTCATTTTTGTAGGCTCTAAGGGTATATTCATGTCCATGCATTGTTTTCAATCATAGTATCTTTTCATCATTTTCAAATCCAGCTTTGACAAGCTGAATTCTTTTCACATTGTATCACTCTAAACTCCTTTATAATCTCATATCAAAGAATAATTTCAAAGTTGTAAAGTTAATAGCATTTAAAAACCCCTTTTTACGATGTATAATAGTCAGATTCTTTGATTAGAGCAAAGTATATTCAACATCTTTGGGATATGTAGGAATTATTCAGTTTAATATATAGAGCTTAAGAATTTGAGGTGAAAACAAAGATAATTCAGTAGTGTCAAACGGTTTGCTTGCCCAACTTTACTTTTTGGGTCTGATTAAAGTAACTGACAATTTCTTTGATTCTCAAATTCTCAAACTATCATATATTGTTCTCCAAAGTTGGCGATTTGAATTTTTTATTAAGTATTTGTGCTTGACTGTCTTGTTTTTCTCAAGCTTTCCATAGTTGAAAAAGGAAAAATAAAGAAAATTATTTAATTATGTAACTTGCAAAAGAAGTGTCTTAAGCATATTATTATTCACTTAAGTAAATTTTCTTCCTGGAACCATGTTGCAAAATTCCAGCCATGTTAATTATCAATATTGTTGCCCTTGTACTACCAATTTTTGCTAACTTACACTGAAAAACTAAAGAATTCAAAGTAACACAATAAAGTAAAAGTGCTTGGATTCAAATCCAGACCTGTATAATCCCAAAGCCTATTGTTTCAGGCCAAGTTCCCTGGAAAAAAAGATTCTGATATGGAATTTTACATGCAGGATGTCTTTTATATCAGCACCAGTGTGGGAGGAAAGGAAAGATTGAGAAAAGATAAATTTTAATGAAACAAAAAAGACTTCCAGCTAATCCCATGTGAGATCAAGAAGTGGGATGGTCCTTGACTTTTCCTTAAAGCAAAAGGGCTTAGTCTTATTTTATCTTTGATTGACTAGTTAATGGATGTGAGCTGTTTCCTGGGAGAAGCTATGACCTTGGGCAAAAAGATTTACCCCTGCCCAGCTGTTCCTAGCTTTCAATATGTCCAACAATTAGAAGAATGAGTACTTTAGTCTTCAAAGCGAATTTGGGAAATCACCAAAAACATCCACTACACCATGCTCCTCCAATATACACATATTAAATTAATTACTTGCACTCATTGAACTTTGTTTTATATTCTAGGACTAGCTTCTGGACTAGTAGGACTAGGGCTTTATATTTTCTTATCCTCTTGTGTCACTCAAACAAGAAAAATGGCTCTGGAACAGCTTGAAGAAAAGGAGGAAGAATAGAGATGGAATCATGAAGTTAGAGAATCAGAGGAAATGAAATCAGGACTTGGAAATGACTAAAGAAATCAGAACTCAGTCATATGGCAGAGACCCATTTGGAAACTCTCCTCAAATGTCCTCCTCCTTGAGATTCTGGTTTTAATGGATTTGCTCTTAGAGGTGAATTTCTATATATAAGTTTTATGATGCTATTGTAAAACAGGCAACCTAGTGGACAGAATTTAAGCCAGAGGCTGTGAAGGGAACTAAAGGTAATTATTCAAAGAGATAAGAACCACATACCAAACATGGGGATGTAGAAATAGGATTAAATCTAAGAAATGGAGGAGTTGAAAATAGTTTGAGACAATCAATTTTGAAGTCTCTGTTGAAAGAAAATAGGCACTTGGAAAATACTGCTACCTTGGTGGCAGTATTTCCCCCTTGTTTGCAGCGCATTTCTCCACCCCCCTCCCCCACTGGAAGGAGATGGTAATGGTACTGAGTGCCTCTAGGAAGAGTTTAGTGGCCCCTCCTTATTGTTACTTTCTGGTCTCCAAACTGGGTCAGTCCTTGGTAATAGTGAAAAAGTCAACACTATAGGGGTGATCGGTCAACTGCAAGAATATGAAGTCACAAAAGAAAATATTCCTAATTAATGATAGCAACTTCTTTCCTTGCAAAGATAAACCAGTAATTCTTTATGAAAGATTTTGTAATTCAGGAACTTTTGCATATATTGATGAAAGGATATTTAGGTCTGTTTTTATCAAAGAAATAAAAATATGTAAATATAGAAAAGACCTCATAGTGTTTATATTTCCGGGCAAGCACTGTCATTTTCCATTGAAGGATTATATATGGCATAGTCTTTCACAACTAACAAATGTCAAGTTAGTGCAAAATGCTCATTTATAGATAAACATATAAATGTGCAAGTGTCATGATTTTGTATAACATAGCTACCCTATAGATTTATGTGGCTTTCCCACATTACATGTGCCTTTTATTTTGCTAATGTATAATTTTATGGCTATCTCATATAAGTCAATATAGACATAATTTTTCTCATGAATTTATCATTCAATGAGTAATATAGCAATTATTTGATAAGTGCAAAATTATTTAAAATATTATCAGAAAATTTTTATTTAGTAGTTAAATATGGATAAAACTTAATGATTTATGTTTTATCAAGCATTGCCTTAAGAAAGTCAGCACTTAATGTAATTTGATGATAATTTGTGAGTGTTCCTTTGCTTCATGAATTGGGTCAGAGTTTTGAAGCAGTAGTACTTCCAATTCCTAAACAATTTCAACAGCAGTTTATGCCTACTCTTAAGATTAGGTTGACCCAATTAAATTTATATCAATCAGTCACTTTTGGACCTAGAAAGCAGAACAATTCAATTTCAAATGAATATTGCAAATCATGATACTAAAGTTTAAAGTAACATCACACTAGCAATAGAAAAAAGTGTGAGGTTTAGGGGACACAGAATGTTATAAAATAGGATAAAAGTTATGATATAGGACAGGTAATGGTCACGTGCTAGGCAAGTGACCTAGAAAGCAAATAACAACTCAGATAGTTCAGGGGAGAAACTCTTCCAGTCAGTCATGCAGAAGACTGTGGACACATAACAATGAAGTAGAAAACAGGAGGTCACATAGAAGAAAAGGAATCTTTACACTGTGAAATGATTATAAATCCAGGCAATCAATAAAAGCTAAGAAAATCATGTCAACTGATGGATCAGAGCAACGAGAGCAGAAAACCAGCTGCAAGTAAATGATGCTTTATAAGAAATTCATCTTTGAGGTTGGCAATTTCTGGTAGAATTGAGAGCAAATCTGGAAGAATTGTCTATAGGGGGATTATTGTTAGAAAATAAATGCAAATGATAGCAAAGTAAAGAAGCTGGGGTCATCTCCTCCATGTACTCTACTCATAGCTACAACAGATTGCTGTGGAACAAAGCAGTAACTCCTGAAGAAAATGTTTATTAGGAAAAAAACAACAAACAACCACCCAGTAACAGCAGTAGCAATCTGATTTCATTAATAAATAATACACTATTATTAAATAAAAATAATACCGATGAGGAAAAAAGTGGATTTAGAGATATGCTTGCCCTTAGTAAGTAAATATATAATTACCATAGCAGTATTGTTTAATACAGAGTTAATCGAACTAATTATGCCAGATTCAACAAACTTTAAACTCAAGGCTCAATAATAGTATTCATGAGGATCTATACACTGTTTAATAATTTGTCTTTAATAAGAATCTGTAAACTGTTTAATAGTTTATCTTTGTTCTACTTATAATTTTAGCAGAGTGGACTGGAATACTTTATTATCAGAAAAACACTTAAAACTGAGCAGAAAAAGGAGTAATAGGGTAAAGTTAGGGATCTTTTAGTCCTTTTACTTTGCAAAATCTTTTTATTTTCCTCTGTGCCTCTAAAGTGTTGATTCTTTGCTTCCCCGTGAATGAAGTTCCTCCATTCATTAATGTATATATTTATTGCTCTCCTATTGTATGTGGGACACACAATTGTTACTTCCTCACAAATGTTTACATTAAAGCATCAAGTTTTGATGTCATATATCCCATATCAACATCGCATTACTTCAAATCACAAACCTACTCTATAGTGCAAAAATAGCAAAGTTTTATTGCAATGAAATTGCATTGCCAATAATAGACTGAAGAACCTTCTCACATGCCAACAGGTAATTTGAAATAGGTAATTCATGAAACTAACTTGTTGACTACCTGTGAAAGAAGTTTGCTATATAGTCCTCTTGAAGCAAGTAGTCATTTTTTCTCTTAATTCCTATAAATAGCTATGACCACAATAGTGACTTAAATCTAGATTAAAAATAATAAGTGCAGGAGTTTGAGGTTAAGTTTAAAAGGTTTAATCTCAAAGTTTGATTTCAACATCCCTTTCAAAATTTTATCAAAATTTAGATGACAATGTTTGTTAATTGGTTTGTAATTATTTTGAGTGGAACAAAATAAAAGTGTTAGTAGTAGTATGACTAAAATGATGTCACATACTACTTTTTGTGTACGTTGATGTGAGACTACACAGGTGCTAGTGGCTTATCTGATCAACTTTAATGCGAATTTGATACAAGGTAATGCCAATGAGACTGCAAAATGTGTCAGAAGATCTCGTCTCTCGTTATTGGGTAAATGCCGAGACAAAACTGGAACATATATTCTCAAAGCAGGAGATATTAATTTTATTAATAATCTATATCAATGACTATATTTAATACTATCAAAATTATTGTTTCAGTTGATTTCTCCTAGTTTGGATATAGATATAAATATGCCTGGGACACTCAGCATACCTCTACATAAATTAATAAATGTTGCCCTTTGTGTTGGGATTATATTTGATTCCAGTATATAGGTAGCAGTATTTTTTCCATGGATATTATTAAATTCAATTAAATATGTAAAGACTGATTTGTATATAAGGCAATTGTAGACTGTAATTTATCTTCCACTGAATACATGTCAAAATGGAGTTTCTGTTATAGCTTCAGTACAATGGTACAGTACAGTTCTAAAAGGATATATTTACATTATGCTTAAAATGTATTTCAAGGATATACTAGTAAGGTTTCAGAGTAATTTTAATTCAGTGTTTCAGCATGGACATTGAACAAAGTAAAATTTAGCTTTATATTTTAAGAGGAAGAATATTAGCAAATAAAAGAAGAAAGATACAAATAATAAATTGCAACTTGCTAACTTTCAGGGGGTTGTAATTCTCTATATAATACGTATACATTTATTTTCATGCCAGCCAAATCAGATCTGGAATAAATATTTACTTACATGAGATTTGGGCAAGTGAGCAAAAAATATGTTTGGAATACATGCAGAGTACAAATTCCCTACCTTTGGCTGCTGATTTGCAACAGTAACAACACGTATTAGGCAGCAGGTAGGGGAATAATCACTAAATTTGATCAGCATCAGTTTAAATCATCTACTACTGCTTACTAGCTATGAAATCTTAGGCAAACATCTAAACTCTTGATTTTCCCTGTTTGGAGAATCTTGATATCCCTGTTTGGGAGATTGAGAGAGTCCTAAAAAATAAACCAGATTAAGTAGTTTACAAAAGAACAAGAGCTCAAGAATCTGGAAAACCAGTTTGACTCTTAGCAACATTTCTATTATGTTATGTGAATTCCAGTATATTATCTGTATGCTCCAGTTTTCAGTATATAAGAGAAATAAAATATAATTATTTTGGAAATTATAAAATACATTTATCAGAGTGCCTGGAATGCTAATGTTAATGTAAAACTTCCAGATAAAGGGAGATGGACTCTTATCTAAAGGAGATCAGTCAGGGAAGGCTTTTTGCTAACTGATTTTTTGAGCAGGGACTTAGAACAAGGAAGCAAATGAGATATGCAGGTATCTATAGAAAATATTTTGCGGGGGGAGAGAATTGGCATGGGAGACTCAGGGACAAATCCAGACATGGTATATTCAAGAGAAGGAAGAAATATGGTAGCAGCAGTGAGTAAAGGGGAAAATGGGAGCATGAAGAGTAAGGACAGAAGGAGAGAAGTGGCCCAGGTCACATATGCATCACAACTAGAGATGAGTATTCAATTTTACTAAATAGTAAGATTTGGCAGATTTTACAGAGGCCACTCTGGTTGCTATATGGAAGACTAACTGCATGGGAGTAAGAACTTAAGTGGCAAGATTGGTTAGGAGATTAATACCCAAGTCTGATTAGTTGGTGATCATTGTTTGAACTACATTGATGGTGATAAGTGAAAAGAAATGTACCTGGATATTGACATACCTTTTGGAATTATTATTAATGGGACTTGCTGACTGATCTTATATATATAAAGGAGAAATAAAAAAGATACATTTAAAAAACTAGACCTGAGCAAATAGAAGAATAAAAGTACAGTTTACTAAGAAGATAATATGAGAGAGACAGATTGATGAGGAGGAGAGTCAGGGTTTTATTTTAACATATTGCTATATACCAAATTCAGAGATTTGATGCAGTTGTAAATGTTAAATGTCTGTCAATGGTTTTAATGTAATCATCACTGTGTAAATATCAGTGATTTCTGTTAAATTTTTTGAGAAAATCTCCATTCTGAATTTTAGTCCAACTCCATGTAGAATTATAGTCTCATTAGCTAAAAAAAAATAGAATGTACTACAAAACCTTCATAATATTTCCAATCTAATTTTCTGAACTATTAAGGTATAATTATACAACTAAACAAACAAGAAAATACATAACTGGATTCATTGACTTTTATATACTGACTATGAACCAGATGATATTTTAGCACCTATTTGGTAAAAAGTAGAAATATATGAGTTATGAAGTCATTAAAAACTTGTTAAAATGTCAGATAATTTTATTAGATTTTATATAATTAATATTCCATTGCTGATTTCAAAAGGTAAATGGCATTGTTCTTTTTGATGGTTTTTAAAAGGTAGGCTATTATTTTTTTTCTAGCATAGCAAAAATATTTTCCTGAAATTGATAAACAGTGGAGATATTTTATCATTCTATCTATTGTCTGGCTAGCCTGCTTTCTTGCTATATAGTTATCCACCTATTGCTTGGGTCAACCGTGCTGTTCCTGTCTTTAGGATATTTAACCAAAACTTAATGGTGTTCTTCTAAAGTACAGAGATACATACAGCATGATCATTAAACAGACTTTATTCTCAGAATAAATGTGTCCCAGCATTGTAAAACATTAGTTGTATAATTTTGCATCTGTCATTTTGTGTCTTAGCACCTAATTTTCCTGTCAAAGCATGCATTGACCTCATAGACTGTTTTAAGGGATTCAATGAGATAACACATATAAAGAACTAATGCATCTTAATAGTAGATATAGAAATTACTTGGCAAAGAGTACTTGTTATTAGCATTCATTATGTTGTTATTATTTTAATATCACTGCAATTATTATCTTGAGGAATTTATCCTTTTTATACCATTTTTAATAAACCATGCTCAACTTGAACTCTACAAGATTAAACACTGAAAGTGTCTTAGGGTGGAGGAGTTTTCAGCAGTTAAAATTAAAAATATCCCTTGAAAGAAATGTATTTTAAAAATACACTATCAAATAAGAACTGACAAAGACTTTTTTCTTTGATGTTTGAAATAAATAAATCTTTGTAGTTCTCTGTGCCTCCTTAGTGCTTTATGTGAGTAACTGTGGAAAAATTAGCTGGTCATTTACCTGAGAAAAGATCCATGCATTTCAAGCCTTCTTGATTTTAAAGAAACCATTCAAAGACAGCATATATATTTCAAATGAAGTCTTTATTTCTTTATTAAATTTTGATTACACACAATTTTTGCAAAAGCTTTTCTCAAGAATAGCAATACAGCATGAACTTCAGAAAATAAATGTGTCTATTCCCACTGAAAGACATTGGTCCTTCTCTTGATATTTTTTTAGAGGCCTGAAAGCAGATTTTGGAGTACAGTGATATGTTGTTGACACTAGATTAATCATGTTTAAAAACAATTGAAAGAACACAGAATTTAATTGTATTTTTCCTTTTAGGTTAATGGAACTGAAGGAGGTAATATGATTCAGCAAATTGATAAAGGAGATTAGTTGTCACAGGGCATTTTTAAAAATAGGTAAACATAACATATCAATATATATATATATTCCATAAATATGCTTATTATTTTCCCAGGAGGCGGTAATAGCTTTTTTGGATGCTAAAGAGTACCTGAAGTGAATTTTTATGGCCTAGTTATAAACTCCTAAAAGTAGGGTTTATAATGGAAACATGGTGAGACATTTAATATCAGCACTAAAACAGGTACTTTTGAGTCCCATATTTGTTTGAAAATAGTAACAGCAGTTAGAGTTTTTCCCAACGGTATAGTTTCTTTAGCTTCATGTCTAAGTATGTCTAATTAGGGTAGAACTCTGTGTCTATTCAGTGCTGATACTAAACATTATTTTCCATTACCACTGCAGTCTTATTTTAGAGCTTTTAAAATGTACTCTGTCTAATAAAATATCTGGCAATTATATTTTGAGATTGAGTGAAATGTTTGCCATTGATAAATATTATGGGCAAAATGTTTCTTTCTCTTTTTAATCAAAATTACAGAGAGAGTTGACCATGGTCATCTGAATGACTTATTTTAGAATACAGTGATATGTTTTCTACTTATCTGATTAGAATTTAAAAAAATCGATAATAGCAGTTGATATGTTACCAAATAATTTACTTAGTACTTTTTAAATCAGATACTGTATGTAATCCAGAGCAAAGTCCTATAAGATGTGTTATCTTTGGTCATTTTCTCTTACATCTATAGATCATCTCCCATCAATCTGTAGATGAAAGTCATTTGTTTATTGTCAAATGGTAAATGGAGATAGAAGATTTGACTATTGGAAACCATTTGAGCTGCAGATTCCTTTTCTTTCTTCTTTTTTTAAATCTGAGTAACATTGCTTAAGTTTTTATTAGCATTATTTAAGTTTCAGGTGTACATTATTGAAATCAACATTCGTACATACTATATTAAGTTCACCACTGAAATCCAATTATTTCCTTTATCATACAATTATCTCCTTTGTCCTGATTTACTCACCACCCATTCCCCATTCTGGTAACAACTGATTGTTTACAGTCTATAAGTTTATTTATTTTTATTTAGTGCATCTGTTTGTTTTCTCTATATACCACTTGTGAGTGAAATCATATGGTGTTTGTCTTTCTCCTGTTCTTTAGAGTTGCACTAATTTTTTCCGAATTTTCAAATACAGTTTGGAAATGTTTTCTTTCAAAAATTAAGCAAATGAATTTTTAAAAATCCCTTTAAAAATTAAAATGGAGATGTTTAGTCTAAGCAAAATATGTCAGAAAGTAAAGACAAATATCAGTGTTTTCATCAGGTGTGCACAATAAATAATTGTACCAAAGGAAATAATGAAATAAACTCTGAAAAAAGTATAGACATTACCAGAGAAGATGGGGAAGGAGGGAGAATGGGTAGTGAGTGATGTTTGATAGTGGCGAATGACACTTGAATGTCAGAGTTAGCTGCAGTAGTATATATACATATGATGTATAGTTGTACTCTCAAAATTTATATGGAATACTAAACCAATGGTAAATAATAAAAAAAATAAAACTAAAATGGACATTTATAAAGTATAACTAATTTTTCATCAGCTAGGTTAAGGATTTACTTAATATTTGAATTGAAATAAATATATATCTCAGCAATATATATTTGAAACTTAAATTTCAAATTTAAAGTAAATGAAACTGAGGGCTGTATTCACTGTTTTTAAGAATTTCTAAATGAACTGAGACTTCTGAGTTTACATCATGGACAAAATAGAAGATTAAAGACAATACACCTTTTTTAGTTCAACAGGTACTATAATAGTTTATTTTTCCACTCAAATACAGCAAAAATAAAATAAAAAAAAAAGATTTGGAAAGCTATAGTGGGGTAGAGACCAAAAAAGTCTGCTCACTAAATCAAAGGTAAGAAAAAAATTATTTTATACAGGTTTTCTCTATAACAATTTTCTAGAAGTTCTATTGACAAATAAATTTAAATTTGAAAACCGGACCCTCCCTGGTGGCGCAGTGGATTAAGCAACACACTAGGAAGCAAACATCAGCCAATGCAGCAGGAATTTGATCCCTGCTGCCGGCTGGGGAGGTGACCCACATAGCCAGGCAGACCTCTCCTGCCTCACCTGCTGCTCCCCTCAGCAGTATATTTCAATTGATCTGCCTGTTCTTTTCCCCCACTCTGTCTCGTGGATTCTCTCACCTCTCCACACCTCTGTACTGTACCCCAGTGCTTGTATGCATAAATAAATAAATCTTGAATAAATAAATAAATTTTAAAACCCTCTTGCAGGTTATCTTTAAATAATAATAACAATAAAGACACAAGAAACAAAAATGAAAAGACAAGGACAAATTGGGGACACTTGGTGTGGAGGGAAGAGGGGAAGGGTTGAGGGCAGATGGGAGCACGGGGGACTAGGTGATGGTGCACTGGTGATATGGTGATGGGGAATATATGGGGATTACAATTCATGTCAAATATATATAAATAAAAAATGTTAATAAAAAAACTAATGAACAATGAGAAAAGGATTACTCATAAGACTTAAAATATATTTTTCAATCCTATCACCATAAAAATATTGTCACTTAAATTAAAATTTAATATAGTTTAGATAATATTGAATTGCTCTCTCTCCAGAGCTTATTCTCATTTAGCAAGTCTAGAATTTGAGCTTTCACAAAATGCTAGCTTTTTATGCTAAGGTTGCATATTAGTTTGAATTTTGAAAGTTATATTGAAGAAAAACATTTACTTTCTGTAATATTTTGAACATAGGCTGAAAATGGGCATTCTTATATCTAATTTTCAAGGATAAACTTTCAGTTTTTCATCATTTAGTATGGTTAGTTTTGGGTCTGTCATACATGGTCTTTATTTTGTTAAAATTGAGTTATGTACCATTTATCCCCAATTTATCGAGAGGTGGTTTTGTCTGTAAATGGATTTTTGAGCTTGTCAGATACTTTCTCTGTATCTAATGATATTATCAAATGTTCTTTTTTCTTTTCTTTGGTTGAGGTGGTGAATAATTTACTTTGCAGTTATTGAACCATCAATATTTGCATCCCTGGAATAAATCCCACTCTGCCATGTGATAAGATTCTTTCAGTGTAGTATTGAAATCAGTTAGCTCAGATTTTGCTAAGAATACTTACATTTTTGTTCATCAGGATCTTGGTCTGTAGTTTTCCTTCTTTTTTGTAATATCCCTGTCTGCAACTTTATAACAGTAATGTTGGCCTCTTGACCTGCAATTGGTAGTATTCCTGCATTAAAATTTGGAAAAGTTGGAGAAGGGTAGGTATATATCTTTGAAAATATAATTGAACTCACTCACTAGTGACACCAGAGATGCTGAACTTTTGTATTTTAGGGGAGGAGTTTCAATTTCCTTGCTTGTAATTGGCCTGTTCAAAATTTTTCTCTCTCTCTGATTCACTCAGTTTGCTTGATTTTAAAAATTTCTGCATTTTTGATGTAGGCCTGTGTTACCATAACCTTTCCCCTTAGCCCTGATTTTGCAGCAATTCAGTTACCTGTGTTTTCTTTTTCACAGGTATTTGTTAAATTCTCCTTTGACTTCCTCTTTAGCACAGTAAAGGTTTTCTAACATGTTACTATTCTCTGTATATTTGATTTCTAGGTTTCTTTCTGTGGTTGATTTCTAGTTTGATACTGTGATCAGAGAAGATACTTAATATGATTTAAGTCTTCATGAATATTTGAAATTTTTTTTTGTGACCCAGCACTTACTTGGTCTATCCTCAAGAATATTCCATGTGCCCTTGAGAATAATGTGTACTTAGCTTTTAGGGGTACATTGTCCTGTAAATTTCTATTGAATCTATCAAATCTAACTTCTCAGATGAGTCCTTTGTTTCCTTTGTTGATTTTCTGACCATTTGATATATCCATTGATATAAGTTGTTTGTTGAAGTCCCCTGGTGATATTTGCTTGCTCTAGGTATCTATTTTTTTAGTTTGTTTTGATGGGCCTTCATTTACTGCATATGTATTGTTAATATTGTGGAGCATTATATTTTCCTAACAGATTGCTCCATATTCATTATAAATTGGCCATTTCTGTAACTTTTTAGGGCAAAATCTTTTGAGCTAGAAGGGAAAATACAAATACTGTATGCATGATTTCATCTATGTGGAATATAGAGAAAGAACAGACAAGCACAAATCCTTAGATCTGACTACAGAAATGAGACTACCAGAAAAGAAGGTAGCAGCAAATGGGATGGAGCCCCAATGTACTATGGTAGAGGATTACACTAATTTAACAGTTGGGCCTTTGTTGGTGGGCATAAGATAAAGTACATTTGAAAAATTGTGAATCTGTACTCCCTAAAACATACACAGTGTTGCAAACCAATGTTACCTCAATTAAAAATAAAGTAAAAATTAAAAAGAAGTGAAAACATTGATGTTTTACCTTTGAATTTTCACAGTGGATATAGTCAAATTGTCACCTATATCTGCCAAATAGATGTGCTACAGTACAGTGTGATGGTATTTCAGGATTTGGATGGTTTCTTCTTCTCTCCTTTCTCCTTGCCTCTGTGTCCCAATTATCAGAAGCAAGGCCTGGTTCTCTGTTTGATCTGCCCATTTCTCTCTAGCATTGGTGGATCATAATATGGACGATAGGGCACTTGGAACTTTATTTGATATTTGATATTTAGTATTCATTTTTGATAGTTTATTTCTCAAAATGGGGGTCCAAATTATTTTTTAGAGTTAATTAAAAACTCTAAATCGAATTTGATTGATAGTGAGTAATTTTCATTCTCAGATTTCTTTATATTTTGCTGAAATACTGTCAGTTCTCCTTCAGAATATTTTCTTGAAATTAACTCCCTTTGCAGATAATAATTTCAGCATAGTCCCAAAGAGAATGTCAAGTTTAGGGATAATCACCAAGACCTGACAAAATATTGCAATGTGCATGTTGACATTCAGTTGTGTATACTGAAAGTTAAATAATGTTATAATACATTGTTACTACAGTAAAAAAAATAAATAAAAATAAAAAATGAATTCCAAGGAAGATAGTCTTACTGATATTTATTCTTAGTTATTCCCAGGTATTCTTAATAGATAAATGTGTACTTTGCAAATTAAAAGTGAAAACAAATACCAAAAGCAATTTACACTTCCAGTTTTCATGCTATAGCAAAAAACTTAAGCAAAGACAAACTGTAGATTGTTGTTTATAGAGTTCCTTAAATTGTGTGGATGATTATTAATCATTTTAAATGCTATTCATACAATTTCTTTGCTGAGGTTCAGGTTTTTCCCCCAGATTAAATGAGAATGGAAATTATTTGAAAAATGTTATATTCTGAATTAGTGAGTACCTTATATATAGCCCCACCACCCCCAAAAAACCTGTGTAGCTTAGCTCACTGAAGCAGGCTAACACTGCTTTTCTTAAGTCTTACAGGTGAACACTGAGGTCTGTGTCATTTTGCAGTTTTTCTTTTATTTGAATATGGTATCTATATATATAAAAATTTCAAAAGAGATATAAACCCTGAGCTTTGGTATTGTGGAATTAATCATCATAATTAAAATATCCTGGAAATGTAGAGTCCCAGAACTTTGGAGGGGTGAAGATTTCAGTAAACATTGAATCTTTACTAAAACCAGTATGGAACTAGAGGATCTAAAGGTCTTCCTCAAGATCACAGTATCATTTATTGGAAAAATTAAAATGTACTGTCTGTTTTATTATACTAGTCCCTTCTGTTAAATGTGTGCATATATTTGAAATCACTCATATATCTAGTAACTGTTAGAATGTGGTATTATTAGAATACTTACACAAAAGTAGAGAATCATCCAATGAGTGTTGCCTGGTAAGCAACGTGCGTTACTCATTGGAGGCATTGGTTCCAACTTTGAGAACTTTTGGGTGAATTACCAGAAGAAAGGAAAGTTGAGTAAATTTACTTGGAGGTACATAAATAAATTAAATTCTTCAAGAATGGATTTGAGACCAAGGATAAGGAAGGATTTATCTTCTCTAAAATGTAATTTGTAAGTGTATATTTTTCAGCTATATATGTTATTAAGATTTAATGGTCAAGAATGTAAGTGGTTTCCTCTTCCAAATTTTCATAAATTGCTATGATTTTATAACATAGTTAAGAAAAAATGTAAAGTTTTATCTACTAAGATAATGAAAGCAATGAAAGTCTTACTTAAAAATATATAAATATCATTTGAGTCAATCATTGATTCAATACATAAAGCCAAAGCAATTTTAATATTTTCTGTAAAACACAAATTCCAAAAAGGAATAGATATATTTACATGTAATCACTTAGTGTAATATATATTGTATATTCATTATTTTATACTTATTTTGAAATGTTTACTGCTTGAAATGTGTTTTAACTTTTAAATTTATTCTCTATTGAAACTCTTGTAGATTTTGTTTAAACATAGATCACTTCAAAAATCTCAAAATGACTAGCTGCCTTAGTCAGAGAGTATTTAAATGTTCGTGGTTAAAAATTATGTGCACAAGAGATAGGATTTTAATGGATAAGTTATACAAGGAATGATGTCAAATGACTCAGCTTGTCAGAAATGTTAAGTGCCCATCACATATCCCTAAGACTGGAGAATGTCAGTTCACACCTTTGCCAGACTATTTAGCATTAAGTCAAGGAACATGTGGAACTTTTTCATCCTCATTTACATCAGGGTCTATAAAAAAATGCTCTGATAAAATGCTGTACAGATACTGAAGGTTATATCATTTTTATTTTTTTTTTCTTGCAGCATACTTTTTCATCTTTTGGTACTAAAGATTTTTTTATGTTCTAAGAGACAGGTGATATAGGTGATTTTTTAAATTACATATTAAAAAAGTAAAACTTGAATTAAGTGACTTATACAAGTTACCTCTCATTATTGGCAAAGACAAGACCAAACCTTGGTGTTGATTTGTAGGAAAGGTGTTACCATACTATCTCATGGGATTAGTTTTCTTTCCTAAATTTTTAACTTTTCAAGTAAGTTTTTAAATTGTTCCAAACCTGCTCTGTTCTTCTTTCAGTGGATAAATATTGCTTAAGCTCCTCCTGATTCCTCATATGCACTTACCTCTGGCCTATCCCCACTGAAGTCTCTTACAATGATTTTCACTTTTTAAGTTCTAGATACTTGGAAGGGACACAAATTAGTACCTAATTCATTCACTTCATCTTTCTATTGTATACATTTAAACTTCCCTTCTTTTGTTAGAACCTATTTGTTCCTTTTTCTTTTTTTAATTACTTGGGAGATTTGATAGCCCAATAAACAAAACAGGAGAAAGATCTACTCTTAGGGTACTCAATTCTCTTCCATTAATATACAAAATCTACTTTAATTTGCCTAATGTATGCCTTTCTAATTAATACCCTTAATTGCCCCCACCCCTTTGTTTCCAAAATACTGAACATATTTTCTATGTTTTCTCTTGTTACTAATCAAATTTGATCTGATCTTGTCTTTTCCATCTCTTTAATTGTGGACATCAGTAAACCTGCATCTTGCTTTCTGTATTATAACTTCTTTTAACTATGTCTCAGGTGAGTTCTCTGCAGTATTTATTACAGTTGGATACTTCTTGAAACACTTGTTTTCCACATCTGTGATATGGTATCTTTGGCCAGTTTTGTTCAGGCTTATTCTCCTTTATCTTATTTCCATGAGATCTCTTACTAAGCTATTTACCTTTGACTTTATAGGTCACATATTTAAGTTCCAAATTTTATATGCAATCCAGAACTTTCCTCTGATATCTGGATCTCAAAACACCTCATTGGTATGTTACATAGTATGGAGGTAATTCAAGGTGGAGTCATGTAAAACTGAATTTTATGATTTTCCTTCTTAAACATGGTGCTGTTCCAACATGTTCCTTCTCAAGATTGGCAACATCATCCACCTCATGCAAGTGAAAGGGTCCTGTAAAGCACCTTAATTGACCCCCTTTTACTCAGTATCAGTCCATGTCTGTCCCTAGCCCTGTAATAACTACTTAAATATCTTATTATTCTCTAGTTCTCATAACCACATGAGGTAGGTATTGTTTCAGTTTTATAGTCTACATAACCAATCTATTTTAAGATTATTTTAGTTTTGCCTTATAAGTAACTCCTATATCTGCCATTTTACTCCATTTTTTATCAGTCCCTCCCTAATCCAGATTCCTATAACCTCTCACTGACTTTTGTTCATCTTAAGTATATGCCCAGGCTGTTTTTTGAATAGGTATCTCAGCATTTCACTTATATGACTATCTCTATGTCTCCTTGATAATGCCCTCTTTACCCCATGGGATCTGTCACCTACATGGTTCTATAGCTTCACTGGGTTTCATGTTCATCTGTTAAAGCCACACAAATACTTATTTCCTTTATACCTCAGAGCATTCTGTGAGCTACCTGTGCTCCAATTTTACTGTGTATTTCCTGCTCTTCCTTCAGACTTCAGTTCATTTGTGTCTTTGGAAGGGAAGCCTGATCTGGCTCCTTTTAGAAGACTGATCTTAATCAATGCTTTCCTGTACATCCTAATGTACCCAATATCTCATTCTTCAAGGTGAATTTTGCAATATATTTGTAGCATTATTCTAAAATATCCTGCTTCCCAAGTTCATGTTTAAAAATGGGCAGAAGAGCTAAATAAGATATACAGATATATCTGCATATATAGATGGCCAATAGAAAGTGATCATCTTTATAAGGGAAATGAAATCAAAACCACAGTGAGATATCGCCTCACACTTGTGAAAATGGCCCATATCAAAAAAGACCAGTAACAACAAGTGATAACAAAAATTGTGGATAAAAGGAACCCTTATACTTTATTGGCAGGAATGCAAAGCAGCACAGCCCTCGTGCAAAACAGTGTGAAGGTTTCTAAAATTATTAAAAATAGATCTACTATACAACACAACAATTTCACTCCTAAGTTACATACCCAGTGAATACAAGGAATACAAAAGCACTAATTTGAGCGGTGCTGTTCATTATAGCACTCCTTAAAATAGCCAAGTTAGGGAAACAACCAAAGTCCCCAGTGACAGATAATCACATTAAGAAGACGAGTTATATATTCTCTTGCCATTTGCAACATCAGTAGAACTGGAGAGGCTAATGCTAAGTGAAATAAGTTAGAAGGAGAAAGGCAAATATAATGTGATTCCACTTACATGTGAAATATAAAGAAATCAAAGGGTTAATTATAACTAAATAATAAAAAACACTTAGTAATTAAAGTTTCTGATCAGAGGGGTAGTAGGAATGTGAAGGACAAAGTATGGATGGGCTTCAGTAGACTGTAGTAGAGGATTATGGATGCTTCATTGTGGATATGATGTGTTGACATACATACAATAGTTGGGATCCTATACCTCTGAATCACATAGTGTTGTAAGTCAGTCTTACCTCACTAAAATAATGTAAAATTGAATGCATCCCTTAAAACAGAAGTAAAAATTAAGTCAAATAACATGATGTCGTCATATCTTTCCTTTTTGCTTAGGATTGCTTTAGCAGTTCAAAGCCTGTTATGGTTCCATATACGTTTTTATGTATTTTGTTACATTTCCTTAAAGAATATTATTGGTATTTTAATGGCAATTATTTAAATTTATACATTACTTTTGGTTGGGTTATTATTTGAACTATGTTGCTTCTCTCCATCTATAAACATAGAATTTTTATCTGCCTATATATTTCATGTTCTATGTCCTTTGGTAGAATCTTGTAGTTTTCGATATAAGTTACATAAATTAGGCTAATTTCTAAGTATATGATACATCTCAATGTGATTGTGAATGACATTGTTTTCTTAAATTCTTTTTCTCTTGTTCATTAATCATATTTAAAAAGTAACAATTTTTGAATATTGATTTTGTAACTTGCCACTTTGCTATATTTATTGTTTCTAGTAGCTTTTTGATGAACTCTAAGGTTTTCTCTATATGTAATATCATATCATCTGTAAGTAATGATAGTTTCACTAATTTTACAATTTAAATTGCTTCTATTACCTGTTCTAGTCTCATTACTCTAGCTAAACCCTCTAACAATAAATTAAGTAAAAATCATGACAGTGGGCATACTTGTCTTTTTCCTAATCTTGAAAAGAAAGCCTTTAGTTTTTCACCATTAATATTATAATGACTATAGGTTTGTGATATATTGTCTTTATTATATTAACATAGGTTCCTTTTTCTTCCATCTAAAGAGTTTTCCTGATAAACAGATGATTAACTTTTCAAAAGCCATTTTCTGCATCTATCGATAATATCATATAGTTTTTAACTTTTCTCTTATTGATGTAAGATATTGCATTTGATTGATTTACATGTTAAAACATCTTTGTATCCATGGGGTAAATCCTACTCAGTCGTGACGTATGATTCCTGTAATGTATTTTTGAATATAATTTCCTAGTATTCTGTTGAAGATTTTTGCATCAGTATTCATCTGGGATTGGGCTATGATTTTGTTTTCTTATGTTTCTTTGTCTGGTCTTGGCTTTAGGATAATTTTGATATCACAAAATGTATTATGGAACATCCCTTACCATTGTGTTTTACAAATAATTTGAAAAAGGTGAACATAAGTGACTCTCTAAAAATTTGATAGTATTTATTCACAAAACCTTCTGTTCCAGGCCATTGGGGGAGATGTTTTGATTATGGTTTAAATTTCCATTATTGTGATTATAGAAATTTATATGAATCAATAATTATGTACTTCCATACATATCATTATTATTTTTTATTTCCTAAGGAAAATATGTTTGCTATTTAAATATTGGGGAATTTATTTTTAATACATTGGAACATGTTTAAATGCAAGTAAAATTTAATGCATTTGGGTTTTTCTGAGGTATCTAATCTTTTTATCATCTTTATTGCTATAATTTATTCATCATAAATCTTTCCATATTGAGGACATATTTGATCCTCATATATTAAAATATTTTCCCACTTTTTAAATTTTCTTTTTAATTGTGATTATGGTATATAATGTACATTCATGTGTATACATTTAATGATATAATAATTTTAGACTTTTGAATGCCAAATATTTCAAAGCCATATTAAGTTTTTATAGTATCTAAGATTTGACTTTTGGAAAACATTTTAATGATGGATAAAAATTAAATAATTCTTGAAAGAAATGTGCTTGGAAATATAGATTATAAATATGGTTTGTTATATAAGTGAATGTAGATGAAATCTATTTTAGATGTGTCTTTCTGAATAAAAATGTCTTAGAGATAGGAATAGCAAAGATTTTGGAAATAGAATGAATGTACACGAGATGAATTTGGAACAAAATGAATAGAAATTTACCCAAAGCAGACTTTATAAAAATATATGGCTGTATTATAAATTTTAAAATATGTTAAATGCTTCTGCTGAATGATTACTTAAAAAGTGTGTGTATATGTATATATACATACACATATATGTACAATTGATATAAATATATTTGTATGATTAAAAGGTCAGAAAAAATTGTGGAAGAATATCTAAGAAATTTGAATATGAATAGGGGTTTTATTGATTATAACATCATAGTGTTTTGGTTTGGTGAAATCCAATGACCATGGCAATAATGAACATGAAAGATATGAAATTCAAGCTATTATCTCAATTAAAATTTTAATTAAAAGAATGTATATTTTTCTATTACAATATTTATATCATAATTTTATTTTTTCTGATTAAATTGTTTAATTTAAATAGAGAGATAGGATTATAATACAAATAAGAAATTGAAATTATTCCTTATATTGGGGGTTCTTAGATTAATATCCCAAAATATTTTAACCTCACCTCAATGTAGTAAGTTACTGAAACATTTTGTATTGACCCAAAAGCTTAGTAACATTAGTTCAGTGGTAATAATTACTCTAATTCATCCTGTTAAAATGAATGCTTTGTCTCATAATATTTACATGCAACCCATTGCATTTAAACTATACTGGTTCCATAGTATTGTTGACCCTTGAACAATACAGATTTGAACTTTCTGAAATCATAGCACAAATTGTGTTTCCCACTTTCACCAATTCAACACCCTACAGGTGTTTGTTGGTTGAACCCCAGATGGGAAACCCGTATGTATATGTGTGTGTATATCTGTATTTATTATATCTAATCTATATCAATATCTATATCTGTATCTATGGTCAATTATTAATTATTTGTGGATTTTTTTACTTCCTGGGCAGTTAGTCTCTTCAAATGTAGTAAATAAATTATATATATATATATATTTTTAAAATTTGTTTCTGTACCTTCTGTATCCAGGATAAATTCACTGAATACTTTCAAGATAATTGGTTAGACCCTAAGTTCTCTCCTACCACTGACACCTGAGTTTCGTTATTGTCAAATTCTACAAAGTCACAGTCATAGTTACAAAGGTATGCCAACAGAGACAATAGTGTCAACTTAGTTGAACATTAAATTCTAAGAGAGATGGATATGTTTACTTTATTATAAACCACTCTATTTTTTCTTCACAACTGTTCATGCTAAAATATTTAGTGTTTTTTTAGAGTGTGTATTATATAATATTATCTCTTGATGACTAATTATCAACACAGGCTCCAAAAATCACAAGATATTGCTGGAATTTTTGTTCAATACAAAAACACTTCAAGTTGATGATTCTCTTGTCTCTAGTCTATCAGTGTCATTACCCATACTTTCCAATAAGTAGTTGTTATTAGTCATATAATACTTGTACACTACCAAGAAAAATACAGAGAACAAAAGTTAACGCAATGTGGACTACCCCACACCCACTTCCTTTTGACCTATAGAATGGCAACTTCTTTTGTTACATCACCTTACTATCTTGCCCAGGCTCTTATACTTCTTATTCTCTTAGAAAGAAGGGGAGGAGGGGTGAAATCAGTTTACTGTGAATTTTAATAGTTCACAGTGTCTAGTGTCTGTTGGCCTACCATCACTTCTTAGTATTTTCAAAGGTTCATTTAGCCACCAGATTCACAGCATTTGTCTTAATTTGTATTGCATCATCACTGGAATTCTTCACTTGTCTTTATTTTTTTTTCCTTCTTTATATATATTTGACTTCAACTGTAGCCCCCATGTATTCCCCATCACCATTTCACCAGTGCACCATCACCTCAGTCCCTTGTGCTGTTATCTGCCCTCAACCCTCTCCTGTCCCCCTCCCTACCAAGTGTCCCCAATGTCCTTATCTTTTTGTTTTTATATTATTATTGTTAGTATTATTTTCCTTGACCGCTTATTTGGTTCCCTTATATTATTCCTAGGAGGGAAACCATCAGGTAATTTTCTTTTGCCTTCTGAAACTTATTTCACTGAGCATAATCCCTTCCAGCTCCATCCATGTTCCTATGAATGACTCTAGTTTATCTTTTTTGATTGCTGAATAGTATTCCATCATATATATGTACTTGTCTTTAATCACAGATTTTGTGATTTGATTTTGATGACTTAAAAAAAAAGAGAGTACTTTTCTCTTACTCATTAATTTGAATTTGGCTCATGAGATTTTGTTTATATGTATGTATATATATATATATATTGAGTGTGTATATATTGAGTATGTATATATTGACTTGAGTAATTTATAAGTTAGGCCTTTCTGTTGAACTATCACCCAAAGTGGGAAGATAATGTCTGCAAACCTTCTGGCATTTAGAATGACCACCCATAGAACATACCTAAGTATTGGAGCAAAGGGTTGCAGAGGACAGTTTGGAGCAGAGTGGCCCAGGTGAGTCCAGTGTAGATCAGCTGAACACAGTCAAATTATAAACCCCCTGAGTATAAGAGAAAATGTTTTTACTGTAAAGCAGTGATATTTTTGAATTTTTTTTATAACTCACCAAAGCCAAGTAATAATACCATTATAATTAAATATGTTTGATGAGTAAATTCAGAATAAATTCCTAATATATTTGGTCAACATTTTAGCTTCCTAAGATTTTAGGTTTTGGCACTACTAAACTAGAACTATAATTTCTGTTCTACTCATCCACTCCCTGTTATATTTTTATACTATAATGTATCATTGTCCGTATTCTCTGACATATTTTAGGTCTTTCACCCTTTCATTCCTTCTGAGCTATTCATTGACTGAGTAGAGACCTTTTATATTTGACCCTTGCATTGTATCCAATTACTTTAAACATCTTCCTAAACTAAAATTTCTATTCTTCTTTTATTTCCTGTTTCTTTCCTGAGAACCCCTACATAGGTTCAAGTTCATAATTTATCCTCTTCATTCTTTCATCTAGACTATGATTAGCACTTGGAAAACTGGTTTTTAACTGTAACAACTCCAGAAAATGAGATGCAAATGTGGTCATAGCTCATATAAAGCAAAGTATTTGTTCAAGATGCAACTTACCATGTATTTGAATAAGCTTGAACTATTGCCTACATGGTCAGAAGTACTCACATGGCTTCATGGTAATTACAGCCCATGGGCCTTAGCAACTGCTTTCCAGAATAAGTGCTTTAATTTATGTATCATCAAAAACCATGTTAATTATTTTACAGTTAAACTATAAATAATGCATGCATAATGCTTTTCTCTTCAAATTTAAGGTTGACACAAAACTATTTCCTCTGACTAGCATCCTATAATCTCGCTTCCTCTCAACAGTAGCTATAGGTGTAGGTTTGTAGACCTTACTATTATTATTTAAACTGTACTAAATGTGTATGTGAAAGTTGTTTGGCAGTTCTTGTAAACTTGAGTAGGGATGAATGTATGCATCAGTCTGCTTTACACAAATGGTAAACTACTGTGCCACTGTCCAAAAAAAAAGGATGGAACTTAGCTTAATGGCAAAAAGTTTGAAATTTTCTATCGATTTCTCTCACTGTGCACTTTAAAAGATTCTTAGATTTAGGCAGGCTCGAAGTGAGAAGATGTTCTTCACCTCGAGTTTTTTTGTTTTGTTTTGTTTTTTGTTTTAAGATAAATTGATTTATGCATACAAGAACTGGTGTACAGGCCAAAGGTGTGGGTGGTGAGAGGAGCCACCAAGACAGAGTGGGAAGCAGAATAGGCAGATTGACTGAAACACACTGCTGAGGGGAACAAATGCACTGTGTGGGTCCCCTCTCTGGCCAGGGAGTGAACTCATGCTGCAGTGGCTCTGGATAGCTTCATAGTGCTGCACCTTAACCCCTTGTGCCACCAGGGAGACCTCTCGAGTTTACTTTTTTATAGAAATAAGTATCACCATCAAATTTTCTTACTGGTTTTTGACATATAGCCCTTTGGGGGAAATTAACCAGGCAGAATCTGTAAGTATGGTTTTGAAAAGTTGTATGCCAACTCAAAGACCCAATCTCTTCTCTGAGGCCTCGTTTCTTTATATCAGGGCCAGGAAGTGTTTTTCTTTATAGTTCTAAAATATATAACATTGCTGAGATTGCTAAGTCCATTCCCATCCCCCCAAAGTAGAATTCTTTGACCAGTGTATTAAAGGAGGTAACCCATAATAATAATAATAATAATAATAATAATAAAGATCTACTAATTATGAGCAAGCTTGCTCTCAGAGCCATTCCTTGTCCTTTGTTTGTTGTATTGAAATATGCGGAGTTGAATTGCTAGGTTTCATTTGCCAAACTGTTGTGTCATTTGGCATCTGATTTGGTTCAGCCTCTGAAAGTCATTGATAATTGTATTAATAATAGAATAATGGAGGAGATGATGGAGAGAAATTTTAAACCAATCTCTCTTTCCCTCTTTCTGGCCTGGTGTCTCTAGCAGTGGGTGTAACTCCTCATTGATTCCAACTTCCTTTGGATAGACCATCTAATTATGCTGAGGTAATCCTACCCCTGGGCTTTATCCATCTTAGCTTTCTTTTTTGTTCCTGCAGGTCAGAAGTAGTAATGTTTTCCTGTTTTTTCTATTTTTTTTTTTTAAGATTTATTTATTTATGCATACAAGCACTGGGGTACAGGCCAGAGGTATGGGGGCGGGGGAGAGGATTCACCACAGAGAGCGGGCAGCAGAACAGGCAGATCAATGGAAGTACACTGATGAGGGGAGCAGTGGGCACAGCAGGAGAGGTCTGCGCCATGTGGGTCCCCTCCCTGGCTGGCAGCAGGGATCGAACTCGTGCTGCAGTGGCTGCGGTTTGCTTCATAGTGCGTTGCTTAACTCACTGTGCCACCAGAGAGGCCCTTTTTTCTAATTTTTAAAAAAAATTATTTATTTATATATGTTTAACATCAATTGTGATCCCCATGGACTTCCCACCACCATTTCTCCAGTGCACCAACACCTCAGTCCCTTGTGCTTTTTCTGCCATCATCCCAGTCTCTCTCCCCCACCCCCACAAAGTGCCTCTGATTTTTCTTTATCTTTTTGTTCTTGTGGGGTTTTTTTTGTTGTTATTGTTGTTTCCCTGAGCCCTTTTTTGTTCCTTTATATTCCTCCTAAAATTGAAACCATCCTATTTTTCTCTCTTGCCTTCTGACTTATTTCACTGAGCATAATCCCTTCTAGCTCCATCCACGTTTCTACAAATGACTCTAGTTTGTATTTTTTGATTGCTGAATTGTATTTTGCCTCATCAGTACCAGTTTGAAATCTCATACTTTTAAAAAGAAACAAGGTCTTTCCTGCCATAGTTGCTTTATCATGACGCTGACATATAGCAGTCAATCTCATTCTCTCCCTCTCTCCCACTCTCTCTGTCTCTGTCTCTCTCTCTCTCTCTTTCTCTCTGATGGAGAACTCTTCTAGGTCTCTTTGAAGTATTATCTCCTTAGATTTGCACAGTGGCAGTATTGTAGCCAAAGAGATTTATCTGAGGTGTGATTATTGCTAATTGAAAACTTCTCAAGTATTATTTCCTTGCAGTCAATTGTGACTTCCATTACTTATGTTACATGGAATCCTATCATTTTACTTACATGTGACAATTTGTATAGCTTACATTGCTTTAACATTACATTGTTTTACCTGCATGTTTACTTATTAACTGGTTGATAGCACCATATTAGTTAAAATCCTGTCTATCTTGATTATCTTTTTCTTTTACTGTCTAGAACAGAATGTTTTAGACTTGTCATATGCATTTGTGTGTGAATTCAACAACAAATGAATGAATAAAATTCTAAGCATGGCCCTTAGAAGGCTTATCTTAATGGAATCTTACTACAAATCAATGCCATAGTTACTGTTGTTATCCAAATTTAACAAGTGAGAGACTGACATTTACAGAGATTAAGTATCTTGCTGTGAGTTATTTCAGAAGTCATAAGATAGTATAAAACTTATTAAGAAACTAACAAGTGGTATAATCTATGTTAAAAAACAGTTTCATGTATTTCTTAGTTTATAATCTTCACCAGAATTTTTTTAAAAATCATCTCAAAAATATTGACAAAGTCATGTAAGATAATTTTTCTCCTTTATTTTCTTGCATATATAATGTCTTAACTATCCAGATGTGCAATGATGAGTAAGATGATTAGTCTTGAGAAATGTGGCATAGAATTAATTTAGAATGTAGAAATCAAGGATCTGGATTTATAGCTATTAGCTATGAAATTTAAATTGTGACACTAAGTAACCTATTGGAGTTTGGAACTCAAGATACAGACTTAGGGAATCAAGTGCTGTATCATGCTTCCAGCTTTAGAGTTACATGAGATTACCAAAGACTCAGTGAGAGAATGTGGGCACAGAGCCCTCCACTGAAGCTTGTGCCATGCTAGCACTTACTAAGTGAAGTAAGGAAGGGGGAGTGGACACAGAAGACTGTGGAGGAGCAGTCAGCAAAGTAAAAACAACAAAACACAGGAAAATGTAGATTCATCAACATGAACAGGAAAGAGCAATTCAAGAAAAATTCTGGTGACAGCTGAGTAAGATACGATCAGAACAGAAAAGAGCACTTTTGGCATACTGAAGATGGGGTGATAAGTGAGAATGCAGAATGATGTAAAAGGAACAGTGAATAAAGACCACTGAATTGAGGAGTTTTGCTATGAAATAAGGCTGCGACTCTGGCACTATCACTGAGCCAGGGATGGACATGATGCCGGAAATGAACAATTATCCAATAAATGTTAATTTCACACAGCTGGATTGAATTAAATATTGAGTTATAATTGTATTTGAGAATTTTTTTTTAAAAGATTTATTTATTTATGCATACAAGCACTGGGGTACAGGCCAGAGGTGTGGGGGGTGAGAGGATTCACCACAGAGAGCTGGGAGCAGAACAGGCAGATCAACAGAAGCACACTGCTGAGGGGAGCAGCGGGCACAGCAGGAGAGGTCCGCCGGGCCATGTGGGTCCCCTCCCCGGCCAGCAGCAGGGACCGAACTCCTGCTGCAGTGGCTGCGGTCTGCTTCATAGTGCGTTGCTTAACCCACTGCGCCACCAGGGAGGCCTTTTTTTTTTTTTTTTACCAGAGTGAATTATTGAATGTCTATGTAAATTTAAGGGAGAAGAAACAATGGGAAAAAAGTTCATTTAGGGATTTGCTCTTTTAAACATTTGGTTCCTACAGATTAGAAAGGTGTGAACAAAGCAACATGATATTCAGTAAAGAGAAGTTGTGATAACAGTCTTGTTTCAGAAGTTGAGGAGAAAGGAAGTGCATTGCATCTGAAAAAAAAAGAACAGTAGGTTAAATGGAGATATTGGAGAATGTGTAATGCATCTCAAAGTATCACTGTCTAACAGTTTCTAACCTTTATCACTCTATTTATTTGTTATCTGTGTTTAAGAGGAAAGCAGACATTCAACTTTTCAAATTTCAACTTTGTATTTTACATTGAACATAACTTTAGCCAAAAATTCACTCAGTTCTCTCTGACATGATGAAATATATGGACTTCCTAAAGACTACCTTCCTCAAAAGAATCTCTTACTTCAGTCTCTGAAGGAGCTTTTATCCCAGTAGATAAAGAATTTTAATAATTAGGCTAGAAGGCATTATTATAACATGAACTTACCTTCCCATAAGAAAAGAAAAGAATATAATCAGTTAAGCAAATTAACGCAGCTTAGATGAGTCTTGAAGATCTTGATTTTAGGTATCTTTATCCTGCCAGAATCCCTGATTCATGTATATTTAGTGGTTTCAACAATTATCATCAAAGGATATTTGAAAAGAGCATGGCAGGCAGCGTGGTTGTTAGATGGCAAAGCAGTCACATGTAAATAGTTTACGAGGTCTTTACATGGAAGTTTACTTCCTTATAGAAAACTAATGGATACTATGGGATACTAATTAGCATTCCCTAAGAGTTCTCCAAGAGTCACATTTGAGTTGATGTGAATTGGCAGAAAGCAGCATAAATTGATTTGATCACTAAAAGGCCTTGCATTTGGGGATTTTTTTTTAAAGTAGAAAATGGTTCCCCAAAGAAAACATATATCATAGGAGAATGAAAGGAAGAGAAGATAAAGAAAATTGAATGTTTGTCACTGATCAATTATTCAGAATCAATTATGGTTTGCTAGGGAAAGCATGCTGTGTCAAAGCCAAGCCAAACTCAAGTAAGCATAAGGATTAATTACCCTCATGCTTGCATAAGGTTAGAGGAGGAGGTAGCATCTATTGGCAGAGAATTTCTGCTCTCTAGGAGCAGAGAATGATCATGACACAATAAGAGACCTTGCTCCAGAATGTCAGGCATTTCAGTTATTAAAGGAGATATGTAAATTTATTTAATTTCATCCAAAGAACACTGACTGTATTAATTTGGATTATCCAAAGAAACAGAAGCAATAGGATGTGTGTGTATACACACACACACATATATACATACACATATACATATATAGAGAGTTTTATTTTGAGAAATTGGCTCATACAGTTGGATTGTGGGGGCTGGCATATTTGAAATCTTCAGGGCAAGCTGGCAGAATGGAAGTTTAGGCTAAAGTTGGTATTCCAGTCATGAATCCAAAGGCTGGAAACTCAGGCAGAACTTCGATGTTGCAATCTGGAGAGCAGAATTTCTTCCTCTGTAAGGACCTCTGTCTCTTTTCTTAGGTCTTCAACTGATTGTATAAGGCTCACCAACATTATAGACTGTTATCTGCTTTATTCAAAACCTGCTAATTTAAATGTTAATCATATCTAAATAATACTTTTACAACAGCATGTTACTGATATTTGACCAAACAACTGGCCATCATAGACAAGCCAAGTTGACATATAAAATTAATCATCACATTTACTGTATCTATTATTTCTTAGGCCTGCACTATGAAAACAAACTCTCACATTTTGATAACTATTTTTGCACACTGTCATAGTCTTAAATTTCATATTCTCACAACAGTACTGCAAGTTAGGCAGGATGGCATGTTTGATTCTAATGATGCAAATGAAGAAATGGAATCACTCAAAACATGTAATTTGTAAACTGTAGACTGAAATCCACTTTCAATATCATAACAAATTTATGCAGTCAGTAAGAAAAAAATCAAAAACAATGTTAGTAAGAATATGTGCTTGTGGAAATTAAATTAGGTATTATTTGATGTGGGTTAGAAAGTCATCTTTATTGTTAAATTAGAGTTACTCTTTGACCTTGAAATTATAAGTCATTGTAATTTAGCTTGAAATATGTTTACTTACAGGACTAGGTAAACTGTGCTAACACAATTTTGGGACTAATGATAATAATCCTTTTTCTTTTGAAAAAATTATTCTAGAAATGAATTACATCCAGTTTTCTCTTATAATCTATATCTGTATCTAGAAAGGAAGAGAAAACAATAATTATTGGTCCTTGCCAAAGAATTTGAAGTACCCCTCCCATTGAGGGAGATTTAAAAGTCTTACTCTCCAAATCTTAAAAGAAAAAGAACAAGTGATTCATATTCACTGAATTGGACGTGTATGTGTTTACAAATTACTGTTGTTGTTATTTTTCCCCTTGACATAGATTTCCTCTGTGGAATCACTTATTTACAGGTACAATATAAAGGAAATTAAGAATATAATCAGTATTAAAAAAACCTGCCCCAGTGAGGCAGTATTCCCCTTTCATATTCGACAAGCATTGAGAGGAATTCTTTTAAGCTAAGAAAGATTGAAGAAGCTCTCTCATTTTTCAAGAGTGAATTGGTTAACAATAACCCTAGCAAGGAATTATTATACCAATTATTTGAAACATTTAAAAACTGGCCCAACACAAGTGATTATGTTTGGAGTTAATGAAGCACTGATTCCCCTAATGTAGTTGAGTAAAGGAAAAGAAAGATCTTTTGCCAATAAAAATCTCATCAGGTGATGGCCTTGACAGAACATCCCACTATTCCTGTCAGCCAGAGCTGTCATAAACAAAGCACTGATGAGACAATGACAATAATTAACACTGTGTTAATGGGATATGGAGGCTCACAGTTATTTTTTCTGCTACAGTGAACTGAACGAATGCCAAGCAGTGCACATGGCTTAACATCATAACATGTTTCTATTTTATTTACTGTGGTGATGTTGACTCTCTTGTGTTACAAATCAGGGATACACTTTCTTGGGCTTATGGGATGGTAGATGAGGAATTTAGATGCTGGCAATCCACAACTGTACTCACAATGTCATGAAAGGCTGAGAGTGAAGAAATTGGTATGCTATGGACTTTGTTTAGAGAAGACTAAGGGTTTAGCCTGTCACAATGGAAGACGTGTCGGATTATACTAGTAACTCCAAGGGAGACTATTCTTTTAAAAGCAGAAGCTTAAAACAAAAGTTAAAATCATGAGGAGCAATGGATTTTTTTTTTTTTAATGATGTCACTGGCAGAATCAGGTGATCACGGGAAGTGCTAGCTACTGCTACTTTAAGCAGATACATTTGGTGGTCATTTTTGTTAAGTAAGACATCACCTTTGGTACAGGACAGCAAGTTGAACTATGTGAGGGGTAGCTGGTCACATAGGTCCCCTGATACTCTACTTTTGACATAAATCTATAGCTCCATCATTAGAGGCTAACCTGCTATACTCCTCTGTTTTCCAAGTGTATATGTAAGCGGTTCCTACCTCTTGGCATTACTGCTTTACAATAAGATATTAATGGCACACATGAAAATTTCCTTCAGCCACATTTCAGACTTAATAAATATCATCTCACACAAGGAACAAACATGGTACGTCTAGACAGGATTTTTTTGTCATTTTAGCTTCCCTGCTTGAACTCAAATCAAAGGAAATAGCTGTATTACATAAAATGCATTCACTTGTAGAAATAGAAATGTTTTGATCTCTGTTAAATACTGGATTTTTTTTTAAGTTTGAATGTACTCTGAAAAGTGGAATTATTTTTACCATCCTGAATGACAAATCTTTCTGAACAGGCTTTCCAGCAATTAGTCTTGCTCTAATGCTATTTCTACACTGGCAAGATGAAATCTGTTACTTGCCAGCACTCTGGAGAATATGATGCTTTCTGTACAGGCACCAGTATTTGTCCAAATGCCAGAGTATATGCTTGTACTTGGCCAGTGTAGAAACAGCAAGAGAGGTCTAAAAAACTTGAATTTTGATTGGATTACTTTGGTGATTTCTCTAAGGAATCACTAATTTTTCTAAGAATCACGAATTATTAAACAGAATGCAGGGAAGTCTGTGGGTTATTCTGTTTACTGAATATGCATTATGTTTGGTATTGCTGACAGTCAGAAGGAAGTAAATCCATGGTCATGACTCTAAGGGATACCAGAAAGAGTGTTTTCATCTGAGATTCAGAATTCAATTTAAAAGATTTATATGGTACTTCAGAAAGGGTATTAGAATATTATTTTTATATATACTTCAATGCACAAATGCTTTTTTTAATAGTCTGTGAAATACTTGTGTAAAACTTCCCTTAGAATAGTTTGAAAAGAAATTCTGTTGTCTTGCCAATATTCACGGTGGTTTTCATAATAACCTAAAATTTTTGTTAATATTGTCTTCATGTATCTCTCATATCAAAAGGGAAAAATCTGGCAGTCTATGAGGATTGTTAAAAAGATCCATTTTATTAGATTCAAAGTCTTCAGTATAGTCTGTTCCCTTTACTGTCTCTTTTTGAGAACTTCAAGAGAAATGACTTTTTCAAAGAATACCCTGTTGAAGTACATTTTATTTGCCATTCTAGAAACACATAATTTGGATGTCATCCCATAATCTGTCTCAATTAAAGCATTATCAAGTTCTAAGTTTTCTTTTTTCTTGGGCCAAACTGGAAGCTCACTTTTTCATGAATGTAAATATGTAAAACAATCACTGAACATGGAATCAATTCACTTTTTTCTCAAACCTTAGTATCTTTTTATTGATTTAGTTTAATATTATAACATGATTCAATGTGGGTTCTTAATGTTCATCTGTGTTTCTATTATAGCAATATCTGTTTTTGGAATAGAAGATAGAAGTCATTTTGTGTTAATAATAAATATAATTATTCTGAATTTAAAACCAGATACTTTTTTTCTAATTAGTATCTAAGTTTATGAAACTAAACAGAAATTTAGATAATTAGTAAAAAAACAAACATTAAGGTAGACTGGTAAATTCTGTTCTTCCCCCATGATTAGATCCATATCCCAAACTGTAAATGTTTATTCCTCTTTGTTTATAATAATAGATGCAAATATATGTTATGTGCTTTCAGATATATCCTCAATAGTCTCAAAAGCTTGATACCACTTTTGTTTTAGGAGTCATAATGGTGGTGATAGTAATAGTTATAGTACCATTTTTAAAGTGAGGAAATGATGCTTAGAGAAGTAAAGGATTAATTTGTCTTCATATGTTTTATAAGTTAAAGAACAAACTCAAACTCATGTCTCTTAGTTCCAAAGTTCTTGCTATGTTTACTATATCTTTCCTCAGTAGCCACCAGGTGTAAATTTCTTTTTTTAATTAAATTTATTTATTTAAGTATATTTGACATCATTTGTATTCCCCAGGGAGTTCCCACCACCATTCTACCTGTGCACCATCACCACAGACTCTTTTGCTCTTTCTGCTCTCATCCCATTCTTTGCCCTTCCTTCCTTCCCCCGCTCCATAGCATTCACACATCTGCAGGATTTTGAGGCATAAATCATCTCAAAATGTCTTGGTGAAGTTGCTCTGAGATAGTTCCTCAATTTTCTTTCCTAGCTCCCCATTACGGCCACCATTGATAGCAACTTAAAAACATTAATGGCTTTCAAAATTAAGACCTTCAACAGACCAATACTTTCCTTACCTTTTGTTCCTACATTTTTTTTTCAGTTATAGAATTTTTTTTAATTATATATCAGAATATGAGCCCAAGTTACGTTATAGATGACTATAAATAAGTCAACCACTGTTCACTTACATTCTAGTTCCTTGATATGTTTCTAACCATCATTCTGGCTACACCCTCATTTTAGCTCATCATAAATAATTTACTATAACATCTTTTACTTCTGTAGATGATTTGCTCATTTCAAAAAGAACAAAATGATAATAAAAACAATGTCCAAGATTTTGGCCTTGCAGGTGCCAATTTGTTTTCCTTTTTATGAAAGTATATGTAGCTTTGTCTCACTATTCATTTTCAAAATGAGAGTGTGAATTTGTCAAAATCATAATGTGAAGTTGTACTTAAACCATTGATTGTCAGTTGTTTTGAATGAATTATGTCTTTATTACCATATACCAGCCATACTGTTAAAACACATTGTAAGCTTTCTTTCTGTTTTCCTAATTTTGTATTCACAGAGCACAGAGCTTATAACATTTTTGAAATAAAAATACTGATTTTGTTTAAATATACTCTCAGCTTTTACCTACAAAGACATTTTCAAGGCCTCAGCTCATAAGAAATGTAGAAGATAATTTTTATTGGTAAATGTGGTTTAGTATGCTGCTTAGCAATAATACTCTGAAACTCGACATTTCTTTATTTTCCCCATCTCTAATCTTTTAAACCCATAATTAGCATTGATCAAAATCATTCTAGAAGGGGAAATTAAAGTATATATTTAGGTGCATGTCATGAATATTGCTTTTTAGATTTGGGTTTTTTTTTTTTAAAGATTTATGTATGTATGTATACAAGAGCTGGGGTACAGGCCAGAGTCGCAGGAGATGAGAGGATTCATGAGAGACAGCGCAGAGAGCAGAACAGGCAGATTGACTGAAATACACTGCTGAGGGGAGCAGTGGGCAAGGCTCTGATGCTCCATGTGGGTCCCCTCCCTGGCCGGGGATCGAACTTGTGCTACTGTGCTATGGATGCTTCACAGTGTGGTGCTCAACCCGCTATGCCACCAGGGAGGCCTCCTACTATGCTTTTCAAAAAAGTCCTACTCAATACTAGTTCATAACAATCTTTTGATCCATGAACCATAGAGCTGGGCTTCTTCCTACTTTGGGGTGAGATTAGCAACTTTGCAATAAATCTCATATGTAGTTTTACTAATATAGATATAAATTCATATCTAATGGGGTTCTTATGATAAACCAACATACTTTCTTTTTCTAGAAAATGTTATATTCATAATTTAGATAAGTGGCTTAAAGTGCTTATTCTATATAAGGTTTTTATCTTGAATCACCATGGAAAACCAGATATTTGTCACTCTTGTTTCCTATAAGACATACTGTTCTATTGCCGCTGTTTTTTTGTTTTGTTTGGTTTTCTTTTTTTTTTCAAGTAAACAAATTTCAGCAAAAGAATTATTTGGGGGGGGGTTGGTAACATTTTGTAAGTAAAAAAGACTTTGGAACTTTGCACTTACTTACATTTAGTTATTATAACTAACATATATTATTTCCTTTCCTCACCAAGAAACTTATTCTTTATAAAAAGAAGAAAATAGTATTTTACAGGCATCAAAGGTCGACCTTCTCCACCAGTTCAGTGACATAGTCACATAATTACAAACCAGACTAGCAAACTTCAGTTCACATATTGATGACTCACAGTGGGAAAACTTATATTGAAGGCAGTTCTTCAAATGCATATTTTATAACCAAGAAACTTTATGTTATTGAATTGATATATAGAGTAGCTTGACTTGCTTATGATGCAGTCATTTTTAAGGGAAGAAATATTTGCTCTTTTTCATGGAGAAAACAATTCTGTAGGTTATGCATAAATGTTCAATGATCTTATTTTAAATTCACTGAGATTATTTTATTAACTATTAAATAACATATTTTATTTATTTTAGATAAAATAATGTAAATGATGAAGTAATTCAACATAACAATGATTGTAGTAGATCCCAGAACCTAAAATATTACATGTGTGATATTCATGTATATTTACACAGATGTTAAGGCACATATTTGCACTTATGGTAAGATATTATGTGACATGGTGATTCTCTGAAGTGATTTTTACCTTTATACATTTCAGAATGCTAAAATTTTTATTTAACTCTCATTAGTATACATTGAGCTTGAATAGCAATTTGTAATAAGCTACTTTAAAATGTTTTACCTACATTGTTAGCTAAACAATGGGATTTTTTTTTCTTTTTCTAACATATATTCTAGAAATGAATCGAACTATTTTATAACTATTATATATTTGAAAAAGTCATGTTAATAAAATTATGAAGAAATAATTTGAACCAAACTTTGCTTTTAATTACAAAGATTATTTTAAGTCTTTGCCTATTGTGTGTGCAAGAGAAAAAGTTGGAATGAGAGTAAGAGATACTAGTGAAAATATTTCATCATTGTATTCATTACCATAAATCAAAGGCACTGTAAGATTTGCCTTTATGTTTGGAAGAACAAGCTTTTTATTGACTGTCTTTCATAATTAATAGCATTTACTCTTTAAATCAAATTAGTCCACTTTTCCTATTAAAGCCTTACGGTAGGATCATTTTTTAAAGCACAAGATGACCTTGACAAAAATAAAGGATCAATAATATGTTGATTAGGAGTCTATTTGCTCTAATAGCAAATGTTTCCTTGTCATTAGTTCCTGTTGCAACACTCTCAGAGGTCATAGTTCATTGCTATCTCCTGCCAGTGGTATTTTCTACATACAGAAAAAGTTGACCCTACTGAACATAAACACTGATGGATTGACTTAGTCATATATATGGATTTTCTTAATATTCTTTAAATCAACTCAGTTTTGGATTCAAGATTCTGTTACAGGATATCCATCAATTGGGCAGGAAAAAAACAATATGTTGTTGAAACTGGCATCTTCAGAATTTCTTCAATTAGACTTAATCAATGAGGGCTTTGGGAGACATGCTTTATTGCAGAAAAACTTAATGTGATTGAGGTTTTAGAAAATCAAAATATGGGCATTGATGGGGAAATGGATAGCAGGAAAAAATACACATATACTAGCAAGTTGATGGATAGTCACTTTTAGACATGTTGATAAATTAAGTTAATAAAGGTTGTCCATAAAAGACTGAACTCCCTCCTGAATCTGACAAGTTTTCCTCTGAAATGTGAGTTTTTACTGCAAAGGTGTCTCTTTTCTACAGTGGTTTGAAAAAAGGAACACAAATATTTAAGCAACAATACATATAGTAAACAGAAATCATAACTGATACATTCTTTATCAATAATATATGTGAACTAGCTGGTCTAAAATAAATCTAGTCAAAGAGAAAAAAAAGTTTGCTTTGGGTAGCCAAGGGGAATAAAGGACAAATGAGATGCAATTAAGCAGAGAACAATTTAGTATAATTCTAATAGCAAAGTCTTTAATGATGCTTTGGTACAGATAAATTTGATTTAGAAATATCTCCCAAGTTAACTTGTAGAAACCCATCTCTTCAGTCACTTAAATTTGGACAGGACAAAGTTATTATGCTGAATGAGAAAATTGGAATCTTGGAAAGGAACTAAATGACCTAATTGATCTTCTTTTCCATCACTGATTTCAAGATACTACTATGACTTAACTGAAAAAAGGCTTATTTTTTTGCTATTTAAGATAAGAAGAAATGAACTGAAGTTACAGTGCATACTTTTTTTTTTAAATTCATTATATGGCTGTATCTACAGTAACCTCTCTTTGCCTGTATCATTGAATTCCTATTTTCTTAGTTGCACATATCTGACTTGTCATATCCAGTCTTCTTGTTATATAGATCAGATGAAACTTCGCTTAGTTTTTCCAAACAGAAATAGATGACACCGTTTCTTATCTTGATTAAAAAAATGAAAGTCATTAGAAATTACAAATGCATTACCCTTTACTGCACCATAAGCAACTGGTATAGCAACAAGTTGTTTTAAAAAATGGTGAGGGGGAAAGGGGAGAAAAATAAAGGCTCAAAGGTGTTGAGTCAGCTAAATTAGTGATATAAATATTTTAGAATCTTTAGAAAGCAATGTAATATAGTGGAACAGGGATTGACAAATTTTTCTGCAAACACCAAATAGTAAACACTTAGATTTTCCAGGTCAAGATACAAACTTAAGGATGTTAAATAGATTACTACATAACAATGAAGAAATAGTACCACACATTTTTATTGATATCATTAAAATACAGTATTAAAAAACTAAGTGTTTTTATTTTGGTGATGCTTGCTAATAATAAGACTAGGCTTCTGTTTTGAGGGGCTAACGTTTTGTTTTGTTTTTGTTTATGTCACTTTCTCATTGGATTTATTTAATTGTATTTGACAACATGTGTAGTCCCCAGGGAGTTCCCACCACCAGTTCACCGGTGCACCATCACCTCAGTCCCTTGTGCTCTTTATGCCCTCCTCCCAGTCTTTGCCCTCACGCCGCCCCACCCCTTGTGCTCCCCTTGTGCTCTTTGGTCTATCTTTAACCTTTTGATCTTGTTGAGTTTGTTTGTTTGTTTTTGGTTGTAATTGCCCATTTCCTTGAGCTGTCTCTTGTTATTTTTGTTTTCTTCTTTTTTTATTTTTTGTCGTAGTTGTTCTTTCACATTCCTCCCAAAAGTGAAGCCATCCGATATTTTTCTCTTGCCTCCTGACTTGTTTCACTGAGTATAATTCCTTCTAGCTCCATCCATGTTTCTATAAATGGCCCTAGTTTATCATTTTTGATTGCTGAATTGTATTCCATTTTGTATATGTACCACATCTTCTTGATCCAGTCATCTACTTTTGGGCATTTGGGTTTCCAAGTCTTACAAATTATAAATAGTGCTGCAATAAACATGGGGGTACAGGTGCTCTTTGGATCAGTGTTTTTGTGTCCTTTGGGTAGATTCCTAGGAGCGGGATTGCCAGATCATATGATAGTTCCATCTCTAGTAGACCAAGGAACCTCTATACGGTCTTCCATAGTGGTCGGATTAACTTGCATTCCCACCAACAGTGTAGTAGAGTTCCTTTTTCTCCACATCCTCATCATTAATTGTTGTTGGTTTTTTTGATGTGTGCCATTCTTACTGGTATAAGGTGGTACCTCATTGTGATTTTAACTTGCATTTCCCTGATTATGAGAGATGTTGAGCATTTTTTTATTGCCTGTTGGCCATTTGTATGCCCCTCCTTCCAAAAGCAATTTACAGATTCAATGCTATTTCAATAAAAATCTCAATGACATTCTTCAAAGAAATTGAACAAATATTGATGAAATTCATATGGAGACACAAAAAACCTCGATTAGCCAAAACGCTCCTGGCTAAAAAGAAGGGGACTGGAGGTATTACACTCCTAGACTTCAAACTTTACTACAAAGCAATAGTAATTAAAACATCTTGGTATTGGAACAAAGACAGACACACAGACCAATGGAACTGTATCGAAAGCCCAGAAATAAAACCACACATATATGGACACCTGATCTTTGACAAAGGAGGAAAAAAATATGCATTGGAACAAAGACAGCTTATTCAATAAATGGTTCTGGCAAAACTAGTCAGCCACATGCAAGAAAATGAAACTAGACCACTAACATTTTGTTTTATTGGGGTTAATGTTTGAGTTTCCTTGTCATAAAATCAATTGTGTATCTACAAAGAGAAGCCTATTTTGGCCTGGAAGCCACAGTTTACCTTTCCTTTCCTTTTCCTAAAATGTTTGTGACTTGTGGTACAGCTATGTCCATAGAAATTTTATCTTCTTTATAGGAGAATATTTGGGAAATCCTTACCTTAAATCATCTTTATGAATATCATACTCCAAATTATCCTACTCTGTAATATGTGACTGATCAAATTGCCTTGAATTCTTAATTTATTAGTCAAAAGTATGTTTCAGAATCACTTTGTGTCAAAGGACATTAAAATTTCCAATAGAATTTGACCAAAATAATTTATTTTCAACTATTTCTACTGCCTAAGAATAGAGAGCAGGCCCAAATCTGTTTTACTCAGTGAAATCTCTCATAATGCTTGGTGAGAAATGAGTGATCCCTTATGAAAGGTCTAAACTTCTGGTACAGACACATTGGTAGTGTTAATTTATATTAATATATGTTTATTTACTTATTAACTTATTTGCCCATCTCTCCAAATATGTTTGATACATACTATGTTCTATTCTGTTTTTCCTTAGACAGATGATTGCATCATGATATTAACTAGATAACAAAATAAACTAAACTCTCACTACATTTTTTTGGCACTGTCATCTAAAAGACTGTAATAAAGACAGTAATCTTAAAGGGTATATCTATACTTTTTAGGTATCTCTATGTAAAACTTTCAAACATCAGAATAAAAATAAAACAAGAGAATGTGGCATGGATAGTATGATAGGACCAAAGAGTACCTTTCCATTTCTTGTTTGTCAAGAGTTAATTTTTATTGATGTAATATTTCAATAAAAAACTTCTGAAGATTTTTTTCTAATATAAGATCTAATTTATATGAAACTGAAAATAAATTTCCAGAAACTTGAAGATGTGATTCTTTAAAGATTTAAATAGCAAAACTCTCCCCACCAGTCAGTTTACTTATCAGTTAACTAATTCACTTTCTTTCCAAATAAGTGTATTTTCATACTTATTCTATCTAAATTCCATTGTGGTGTTTTACTTAATTACATAGTTTATTCTTAATTCACTTATGGTAATTTTCACTTCCAAAATTGTGAAAAATATCTCTGAATAAAAGTAAACCAAGATAAAGAGAGAGACCTGTGACTCTTGGCTATGTGAGAAACAACTTCAACTTTATTTTGTTTTGTTGCCAAAGATATCATTTTATTGACGAAATGTCTTGTATACTATAAATATCTGCATTTGAAAGTTCAAGGATCAGTATTTTTTTTCTTTGTGGTTTCTTTGTTGTTCTTATCAAGAAATCAGTATAATGAAATAAGAATTACATGTATCAAATAGTTCAAAAATGAATTATCCCTTTTTATAACTTCCTTATATATACTAGAGAACATGGATGGCACTTAGAGGAGAATTTCAGTTTACGGAGCCGAATAGAGCTTGAAAATTCCATCTTTTCCCTCAAGATTTTTTTTTTAAGATTTATTTATTTATGCATACAAGAACTGGGGTATAGACTGAGGTGCGGGGGTGAGAGAATTCACCAGAAACAGAGTGGGGAACAGAACAGACAGACTGACTGAAGTACACTGGTGAGGGGAGCAGCGAGTGATGCAGGAGAGGTCTGCTGCGTCATGTGGGTCACCTCCCTGGCTGGGGATTGAACTTGTGATGAAATGGCTGAACATATTTCACAGCATGACGCTCAACCAGCTGCACTGTCAGGAAGGCCCTTCTCCTAAGATCTTATCCTCCCACAATCCTCAAGAATGATTAGCAAACTACTATACAAATTACTAAGTAGAATTAGTAAATGAGAGGTTATCATTTGCTGACATGGACACAGGCAGGTATCTGCTTAGCAACATTAGGAGCAAAGGAAATTATAACCAGAATTTAAATAGAATTATTAGAGAAATACTAATTGGAATAATGAAAGATTCTACAGCTAATAGATAATATTCCTATGTGTGGTTTATTCAGAAATAGGTAATTAGAGCTTCCTAACTGAAAACTACAGTGATATACCCCTCCTCACCTGTAATTATTACCCACACACCAACTTAGGGTTTTTGGGTCATTTGCCAACCAGTACAACTTTGAGCCATAACGTCCCTCCCAGTGTTGTAAGTGTTTCACTGTGAAGGGGGTACCCTCATCCTTTAATGTTAACAAGAGCCGCTGATGGATGTGGTCCATTTAAATGTACAACAGAGAGCTGAACTAGATAACGAACTTATTATTCCTCTCAGAGGATTATAGGTTAGTCCCAGAGGAGTGCAGTAAGCCAGAGCAAATCCATATCTACTGGCTAAACAATAGCCAGAAGGCTGACTAGAAATATTGATTTACTTTCTAGGCCATTTAGGCCTTAATGGCGGAGAAAAGCTGAAGTGCTGTTTACTTTTCTGCCAGAATCGACCAAACAACCAGTCCATTTTTTACAGGTTTTTGATTGATTTCGCTTAGAGGAATTAGAGGTGATTTATTTTTAAGCTGAAAGCAACTCGTAAATATCTTCAACTACACAGGTTCCCTGAGAGGAAATGTTAAGTGGAAATACTTATTGAGAAAGACTTTGTTGCAAATCAATGGGAACAGGTATCATGCTTCACTATGAGCAGTCAGATGTCAGACACCTTTCCAGAGCCCTGTCAGGACTATAATCTCATCCCTTCAGCTACTCTCCTTTTGAAAGCTCTCAAGTTCACCAAGCTTGAATAAATTTAATCGCCTGACTGAATTTCAGCCAGATGCACCCTGCTGACTTTCAAAAGGTCCTAGATGGGACAACATAATGGTGTGCAAGGCTCGTATGGAGCATTTTCGATGTTTGATGGGTGAAAACAGTAATTTATCACACAAGTGGCAATTTTCCATGATTCCTCAATCCCACACACACAAAATGTGGAACTCCGACAAAAGAATGAAGCAGACACACAAAAGAGGGCTCATCCCGAACGTTACCACGTTAGTCTGACTTTTAAAAAGACATCAACTCAAATCAGTGATCATATTGAAAGATATGCTTCAACAATAACAACAAAAAATAACTTGTGATTTACTGTTCAAGCTGGCAAGGTATGAGGAGGTAATAATGAAAGGGCAGTTAGTGTTATAAGTGATCTTTCCAAGAGAGCTTGGCTTCGTGTGTAGAACAAGTTAACAAAGGGGTAAAGGATAGCACTTGAAATTCTATATAAAAGCTCTCTATTCTGTGTTGGCAGGAGAGGGCAAAGGGATTTCAATAAGCTTCTGATTTCATCTCTCTGCTCTTTTATCAGTTGTTATCACCACATCCACTGTTTTGTAAATTTTTCAAAATAGTGCTATTTGGAAAAGTTGTCAATATTCTTTTGTACTTCTATCTTAATGAAAGATTTTTAAAAATCTTATCAATAAAATTTACTTGTAATCTTGCATTCATCAATCTACTTAGTCTTACAATACAGTTGTCTTTATTTTACCATTTTTTTCTTGCAGTAAACTTAGTTATATAGCAAATTTAGGAACATGTGAAATTTTAAATATTGAAAATATCACCCACAATCTCTTTAAATCTCTTTAATCAGGAATAAGCACTATTGTCTTTTCAGTGTTTTTTACTTTCTTTTTTTGTTTTGGAATATATGTAATTTTGTTAATAGTAATGAAAGAACAACAGCAGGTTGTTTCACTTCATGGCATTTCAGAAGTATTTTGCACAATTTGCAAAAGAGAATCTTTTTCAAACCATCGTATGACTACTTCTAGCAATGGGGATTTGTAAGGAACACTTCTGCAGTTGATACCACTAATCTGTAAAATGGGAATGAGAGGAGAGCACCGGTATCAAGAGTATTTTGAGAAGACAAACGTATGTAGACAAAAAAGGAGTGAAACAAAACCTGTTTTTTATGAGTGTCTCCTGTGTTTTCCTTCCACAGTGTAAAATGTAATGCCCTTCATGCTGTTTGTCCTGTCTATTATCATTAAATGGCAAGCATCACTTAGAAAAAACTGTTTAAATAGAAGACTCCTGTTAGATCGACTATTTAAAAAATAATGTAAAAATTAATTTAATTAACTCTAATAATATTTTTGTTTCTTTTTCCATACCCTTTTGTCCTTTATTTCTCCTATCAAAATATTTGATCATTTAGAAAAGCCCAACCTCCAGGGAGAGGAGCTGTATATATATAAGCTGATAAGCTAGAAAGTCCATGTTTACTGGAGTTCACCAGAGGGACAGCTAGCTACAGCTATGCTGTAATTACTGTAGACCAAGGGCAGTGGTAATTTATGGACTGACAATTTCCACTTCTTTATCACTTATCTTTACTTTTCACCAAAATCTGTGTAAGTTGATTTCAGCTACTCACACATGGTCTTATCAGGATTCCTGTGGCAAAAATAACTTATCGTCACATATCTTTTTTGATGAATGAGGTTACTTAATTAAAAGGTCATTACTTGATGCAGAGTCAATCTAAGCCAATTGGTCATAATCAGTGTGGATTCCCTAAGAGTAGAAGTGTGAACCAACTCAGTTTTCCTTTCACCCTGGTAATTTAAGTAGAGATAACTTGCTAGGAATGATTATGAAGCTAAAATTTGAAAAAAAAAAATCATTTCTGAAAGTAAAATACATCAGTATAGAAACAGCAGCTGTTGTCATAGAACTGAGCTGGATTTGAATGTCCCAGCTTAAGGCAATGATAATAAATGCAGTATTACTTAAAAGTATTAAAGACTTCTAGGTCTAAAGCACTAACTAGTTCATACCTGATTTTTTCACATGACATGTGAATCTGTATTTTTTAAATAAACTGATAATTCCCATATTTGAATAATTTCAAATAAATCCCACAACCCTCACTCTGAGAAATTCACAATCAATGTAGTATTATAAGACTGTGATGTTTTATACTTAACTTTTACTAACCTCTCACCAATATTAGGTATCTACTTCAATTTGTATGAGCAAAATAAACCATTAATATTGGCAATATCTTGACTTTGTACCCCACAAAAATTATAGATATTTATATATCACATTACAGTTGTTGCAACTGTTGTGAAGTGCCATATTCATTATAAATATTTCAATGTTATGGTAGTTATACCTGCCACAAAATCTTACTGTTTATTTTATTAAAACAGAAATACTTGCCTATAATAGGTCTGAAATTTATTTTTGTATTACTGTCATTGTGCTTTATTCCCTTTGAAATCCAATACATTTTGATTTGTGTGTTTAATAACTACTCTGAACAATTATAACTTTATCATGGCTGTCAAAAAGACTGTCACTCAGCAAATAGTTTAAAATGTACTGCAAACTTACTAAACTCTGTCTAACCTAGTAATCGCCAACTTACTTATTTAGGAAGTATGTTATTTTCCCCACTGATGATCATGTCTGAAGGAATCATCTAGGGAAGACTGTTCAGAATATCCTGGCATATCCCTTTCTGCACCAGCATGCTGAGTTGTCCCAGGATGTTGTCTAGAACATTGTCAGCATACCTGTAGCTCACACGTTTCTTCTTCACTAGAGTTCTCAGAGCCATTCATATCCTTGTCTACCATCAACCCCCAAAATGAGAATATATAAGCATCATTTTCAGGTCTTTTGGTCATCGAATCCTTTTATGTTTCAGAAGAGAACTTGGGAGCTTGCACTTAGCATAACTCAGGTGCTTGAAATATTGGGTCACCCCATTTAAGTGTTGAATGGAAATTTTTGAGCCAATAGTTATAATTTTAAAAATGGTGTTTTGTTTACAGAAAAATAAAAAAGTAAAAGATGATGGAATACTACAAAATGTCCCTTAACTGAGAAAATATACTACAAGATATTTTTCTTCAAGGTTGTTGGTTATTGGCAACCACCTATTCAGTCCTGTAGGGTTCTGAATTGCCACAGGTTTTCTGTCTTAGCATTTTGGGGTCAGATAGTTCCTTGTAGTGGGTAACTAACCTGTGCTTTGTAGGGAGCTTAGCAGCACTCCTGGCCTCTACCCACTAGAAATCAGTGACTGCTGCCTCTCTTAACCCAAGCTATAACAACTGGAAATGTTCCACATTTACCAGCTGTTCCTTGGTGGACAAAATTGCCCTATTTGAGAACCACTAGAGTAAATGAAGCATAGATATAATAGATATATCTTATTTAGGAATTTATTTTCCTTATATAGGAATATCTTATATAAGAGAAAGGAACAAATCAAATTTGAAGTAAAACTTATTACCCTCTTATATAATCAAATATGACATACCAATGTCAGCAGTTTTCCAGGAGAGTTCTCTAGGCCCTCACTTTAAAATGTAAAGAATAGTCAATATGTCACATATTTTATATTGCCTTATACCAAGAGTTAATAAATATTTTCTGGATGATCCAAGAATTATATATATATATATATATATATATATATAGTGTAGAACATTGTCAGCATACAATGCTGACATCTCTCTCTATATTCTTATTCATATATATATATATATATATATAAGATTTTTTGGACCATTCTGTCTGAAATAGCTGCTCAATTTTGCTTTTATAGAAAGACAGAGCCTCTAAGAATATGTAAACATCTGAATGTATGTCTAAATAAAACTTTATTTGCCCAAAAATATAACAAATCTGATTTGACCAGCAATCTCTGTTTGGCAACCTTATCTTAAATAAGGTTTATGATAAGCAAGGTGCTTTCTAAATGTATTGGTATCCATTTAACTAATATTTAAGGCACTACCTTTTATCTAAAAGTTTTCACATAAATTAATAAATCAGTTTGACTTTCTCAGAGATTTGTTAACACTTTGGTATCTTGTGCCTGAAATTATGGTAGAATGAATAAGTGGGTTGTTATAGAAATGCTAGGCAGTGCATACCTCATCTTTAAAAGCCTCTCAGTCCATGATTGATGATGACCAAAGGCAGACACAAAATATAGTCAATCTAGGTGTCTTATAAACAAACTATATGCTTTATTAAAGCATCAGTATGAATGTCAATGTGTCCTCTATAGATAGGTTATGTGAAATGATGCCAATCTAACCACGCCCCCTTCTTACTTAGAATTAGAACCCCAGAAATAGTACAAGGTAATAATCCATTCAACTTAAAGACTGTACTAGCCAGCCTTTTCTGTATTTCGTGTGGCTGTGTGACTAACTTATGACCTCTGACGCATATGCAAAAGTGTGTGTGGGACATCCGTAAGGATCATTATAAAAAATTGACTCAAAAAGGAGTTTGTTTTTTCTCTCTTTAGCATCTTCATTCTGCTGACCTGGTACATTGATATGATATCTGAAGTAACTGAAATCATTTTGGTCATGGCAGAACAGAAAGAGAAATCTGGTTTCATCTTGACAGTAAAAAAAAAAAAACAACACATGGAACTAAATCCCTTTGACATCTTCTAAATGAAAAATAAATTCCTATCTTTTAAACTGGTTTTAGATTTCATGTTATGTGCTGTCAAATATGACCATAACTGATGAGAATAATCATGTTTGAAAGTTACTTTAATACTCATTTGGTGATCATATGAAGCCCTGACTCCCTAAGCAGTGTTTCAGGAAGTGCTGTAGCTGATAAACTACCAAGATGTTACCCTCCGCCACCAAAAATAGAAGTGGGAGATAAACATTGATATTAAGGAAGCCTGTGCTCTCCTCATATGTTCTTCCCCATGATACAAGCCATCATAAATAGGAGCAACTACCAAAAACAAACAAACAAAAAAACTGTTCTTGTTGAATATTTTGTTTTTACCAGAACTTTCTCCAGTCTACTCCAAAAGAAAAGGGGAAGTTCTTCTTGTTCAGTACTATCAAATATCACCAAATTAGCAACCAGAACAAGAGGAGTGTATGTTTTTCTTGCCTGACCAGTACATTACATATTTTTCATATTTTCAGTTTCCTAAAAGATGCTCTGTTGTTGAGATCAAAACTGTTGCTGCTTTGCAGTGGTACAGGATGAGGGACACAGGAGTTGTGGAGCAGGTTTTCAAGGCAAGGCTCTGCCACCTGAGCAGAAGTTCTTGTGCCATTTATTGAAATTATACAGGCTAGTAAAAGCTGATCAAGAGATAATGGTATGAGGAATAAGGTCTGGGGGCAAGGGGGCTGAAATTTTATGAGGAACAGAGACGTCACATTGTGACCAAATGGCACGAGACATTTGCATCAGCAAAGTATGATGTTATACAAGCAGACTTATCCTGAGACCACCACAGATATAGTCACATAATCAGGTCAACATCAGCCTAGGCATTCCCAGGCCTGTTGTGATTTGCAGATAGCAAATAGGTCACAGTTGCCCATGAGTGATCAGCTCATAGGAACCCACACTGTCACCTCCTTCTCATCACCACAGGCCATTCCCAGACTCAGAAACTTCATCTCAACTAACTCTTCACTTTAAATCCCTGGCACTTTTCATTATTTCTTCTCAATCTACACGACTGAGAGCAGGAAAAAGATGCCCACAAGCTTTTTGGCACTTCATAAACTATCCTTTCAACTCTCCTTCCTGAGAGTTGTTAATCTGGCTTTAAATACTCCCTTAGTAAAGTCTCTAACAGGCCATGCTTATCCGTCGGTGTGCATAGAAATTACTCATCTGAGAATGATCAAGCCTGTCCCTTCTACCGGACAACCTATACTTGATGTTTAGCAACTTAAGGGAGATGTGTGCATGTGTGTGTGTGTGTGCATATGTGTCCATGTATGTAAGTGCTGTAAAGACTTAGAAATGGATATTGAGAATGCAAAAGAAAGTCACGTTGGAATGACTAAAGAGGCATCTTCTTGCATATGTAGTGTGTGCCTTGTTGGATAGTTTTTAGGTGAAAAAAAATGCTATCTTATTTGTACCTGTGCTTAAGGACTCTGTTGAGTGTGGATAAGAAACTCATGAGTGAATTGCCCCCCTCCCTTTTCTAAGTGTGATTTTTCCTACTGCATTCACATGCTGCCACATTCTGCTTTTAGAACCACCCAGATAGCTACTGCCAGATAATTGGAAAGTTAGAAACTATTTGCAATACTATGATTCAGTTGTCTTAGGTAAATAAAATGGAGGAAAAGATGCTGAACTTGAACCCATGTGAAATACATCCCTCAGGATCAAGAAAGAAATCACACTGGAAAAGTGAAAAATATATCATTACTATCACAAAGAGTGAAGAATTCACAACATCAGCTGTGAATTGTCAAGTTTGGGTGCTATTCCACTTTAAACATGGATAGAAATGCAACTGTGGCAAACATCATCTCATTCCTTGAAGACCAATATAATTTAGGAAAAAACACTGTGATAAGAACATGGCTAAAAAGGGGGACATCTGGAACCTCCCTGGTGGCACAAAAGATTAAGTCTCAGCACTATGAAACTATCAGCTGCTGATAGTTGTATTCCCAGCCAGGGAGGTGACCCACATGGCACAGCATAACTCTCTTGTCTCACCTGTTTTGCCCCTCAGTAGTGTATTTCAGTCAGTCTGCCTGTTCTGCTCCCCACTCTGTCTCTGATGAATCCTCTTATCCCCTGTGCCTTTGGCCTATACCCCAAGTCTTGTATACATAAATCTTTACAAATAAAATAGGGTACACCGATTTCCTGTATGCCAAAGAAAGATTCGTTCCTACAAACTCTGTGACATAAAGAAGGAACTCTTGATAACGGCACTCTTTTCTAATCTCTGATTTCCATTTTCTCATCTCTAAGTTATATATACACATTGTTCCTATCTTAAAGTGATGTTATCTAAATTAAATAAAATTGCCCATGCAATGCTCTTTATATGGTATTGGGCATGTGAAAGCTAATCATAAATCTTGGTCACTGGAATTATCCTCAGTACTGTACTTGAGATTTTCAGAACCTCAAATAAAAGTATGAATGAAAGTACAAATGAAGCCCACGTGCCTAAAATTAGTTAAATATTTAGATCTTATTCTTTACATGTATTTAAAGTTTCATTTATTTTTTGCATACAAGAACTGGGGTGTAGGCCAGAGGTGGTGGGGTGGTGAATGGATTCACCAGAGACAGAGTGGGGAGCAGAACAGGTAGATTGATGAAGTACACTGCTGAGGGGAGCAGCAGGTAGGTGAAGCAGGAGAGGTCTTCTGTGCCATGTGGGTACCATCCCTGGGCAGAGATTGAACTTGTACTGTAGTGACTGCCAAGAGCTTCATGGTGCTGACACTTAATCAGGGAGGCCATTTATATTTTTAAAATTAAGCAATTTATTACTGTTATATAACATTGCCTCTAAAACAGTAATTCTTCTTTTACTTTGGCACACTGTAGAAGGCCAGTTTCCAGCTTTTTGAAGTTCTCACCAGGTAATAGCAGCAAAGAAAATTAGAGCCTGGGCTCCCAGCTCACATCTATGGATGGCCTCCTCTCTCCTTGCCCCAGCCCCACCTCCAAATGCACTGTGAGGGCTCAACCTGTAGGACACATTTATCCCTTGTACAAGGCAGCCCTTTAGCACTGGGCCTAAGGGTACACACCAGATGTTCTTGCTTGAGAAAACAGGACTTTTTTGCCCTTTATTTATATATATTTGGCATCAATTGTGGCCCCCATTTCCCTCCACCATTTCACCAGTGCACCATCACCTCAGTTCCTTGTGCTCTTTCTGCCGTCATCCCATTCCCTCCCACCCCAGACACAGTGTTTCTGATTTGTCCTTGTCTTTTTGTTTTTGTTCTTTCATTGTTGTTATTCTTATCCTTGGCCACTTACTTGGTTCCCTTACATTCCTCCTAGTTGTGAAACCATCCAGTATTTTTCTTTTGCCTTCTGACTTACTTCGCTGAGCATAATCCCTTCTAGCTCCATCTCTGAGAAAACAGAACCCTTCATGCTCTAGATTTGGGCATGGTTTTACTTGGGCAGAAATTAAAGGAATTACTATATCAAAAGCAACTGCTTAAAACCAGCTGAAGTCTTCCACTGACCAGATACTTGACACTGGACTCCTCCATTAGGACTTCTCCACCCTCCTTCTTGTTTCCCTGAATCCACAAATTTCTCACACAGAAGCAAGGAGCAGAAAGTGGGTGAAATACCTCCATAATTCTTTGAAACACCTATAATGGATTTCATCAAAGAATTGCTGGTTGTCGCAGTGCATGAACTGGGAAGTTGGTTCAACAAAAATTATTTTGTACTGGGTGAAGGATTTACAGAAGATGAAAAGAATTGGGAGGTCTTATTTAAAGAGGGTTTTTCAACAAACACTTGCTGAATTCAGCATAATGAGGCAAGAAAATGAAGCCAGAGAAATGAATTCAACTTACAAATAACAAATTTAGAAAATGAAGGAATCTAGTGTAGTGCGGGAAACGACTGAAAATGTGTATGTGCATAATTGTATATAGTACTCTCAAATAACTCTTAAGCAGTAAAAGATTTTCAGCACTTTTTTTTTTCTTCAGAAGACATTTTCTCTAATCTTAAACCTTACTTCATTTTTAATCAAAATTACCTCCTATCTTTTCATATCACTTTTGCTACTTACCTACTTCACCAAAATGTGTAAATATTTTTAAAGGACAAGAGCAAACGCACGAATTATTTTTCTTTTTAATTTTATTTGCATAATAGTAAAAATAGAGACCTGGAAAAAAATGAATAATGTTTTTCATGTACATAGTTTACTTGAAATAAGGGATCTTTTCTATTCCTTTGATTAAGTTTTCAGTACATACCTTATATCTCCTACCACATGCATCCCCTAAATCTGAGTTTCTATGTAGAAACATATGGGTTGAGAAATCTGATGTTAATCTATAATGAGAATAATCAGTGTATTAGGACAGATATTAAATAATTTTCTGTACTTTATAGACTGACCACATCATCTCCTAAAGTGTGTTTTCTAGAGTGCATTTGAATTCTTAAATGACTGGAGAGTTCCTCTACCACTAACTTATTTTCATAATAAAATCTTAATTTTGGAATTACTTTAGAATTGCAGAAATGTTGCAGAGGTGGTACAGAGAATTTCTATAATATGTGCTTCATACACCCTAAAGCTAACATCTTACATAATCTTGAAACATTTGCCAAATTAGTAAATGAATTTTCAGAAGTAAGACATTAACATTACTATATTTTCACTATTTGGGAAAAGGGTTAGAATGTCTTCTTCTCTTCCTGTAGAAAGGACTGAATTTCCAGAGAAAAATCACTATCCATAAAGCTGTCCTCTTCAATATGAATAGGGAGTAAAGGGACCTTTGTGAGCCTAGAATTAAACTCTTGTCTATAATGTTTTGCAAAATAAATAAAGAAATAATTTATTTTCTGCCATTATTTCCTGTTTTTCAGTTAACAGCATTCTCCTGTATAACCACAATATTTACACAATTTTGTCTGGGTGTAGTATGAAACTAGTTCAAAAATATATTTCTGAGGTACTTCAAATGCACTCCAGAATCAAGGTGGACCAACAGGTCCCGGAGATTCCCTTTCTAGGGAAAACTTCTGTGTACTGGAAAGGCATTATTTTAAGTATACTATCAAAAAAGTTATCTTTTGGGACAGTTTGACCTGTCTACAAAAACACTTCAGGAGAAAATTTCCCTGGCTGTGAATATATCGGTACACAGTCAAAAAGAGCATAACTCATCCCTGGGAGGGGAAACCTGGGTCTGTCAAGATTCCCTAAAGATTCCAGGGATCTCAGAGCAGGGCCCCACCAATGTACAGCTTAAATACTGATGAGGAAAAAGGAGCTTCATTATTACCACAGGTAACTTCGGGTCCTGGTTAAGTTTTTTATTTGGTTATACATGTTCAACATGCATCTCTTTTGAGCTTCATTTGTTATCAAGTTTTAAATACCTGTTACCAGATTTTAGTAAAATCAATTAGATGTGTTCATACCTGCCCTAGAAAGTAAGAATGTTCACCAAGGAGTTTTAAAATAGAAGACAAAAGCATGGCCTTCAAAAAAAAAAAAAATGTCTATACTTTAAGTCATGAAGCAAATCAAAAAGTTTAACAAGACTACCGTCAATGCAATTTTTCATTTTAAATTAAATCATGGGAATAAAACAATTTTCCTTTTTCTTTCTCTCTTAAGATCTTAGTACATTATAATAGATATGACATTGAGTGATTGCTAAATTAATAAAACCATTGTTAGAGTTCCCTACAAGTTTAGAGATAGATTTATAAAAGGTACATTTGACCTGTTGCTGGCTGCTCAGCCCTATTTTTGTCCCTTTTATCTCTGAAACAGCCTAATCAGGAAACAATTCTGCACAGTGGGTCAAATGATAAAATCCCTTGAGACAGAGCTCAGAATATCATGCCACAAAATTGTCTGAAATTTAGGGTTTCTCACGGTCAAGAACCCCCTATCCTATAAACAGGGTGCTGTCATAATCATTATTTGAACCTGCAAAAATGTAAGACAAACCATGTACTTACACTTCCTAAATACTGTGTAAGGTTCAAAGGGTCATATGGGCCTCGTGCCATGGGTCTCCTGGAAAATGTCCCCAGTGTTTCGGGGACCAGGAAGGGACTGCAAATTCTCACACCATCTGCAAAATTTCCCTTCCAGTTTCTGTCATTTCTAGAAAGTCCACCTCAGCTTCAGAGAATAAGATTACAATTTAAATGTCTATGTTCAATAACCCCTACCAGTTTGCCTGCATGGAAATATCTGTCTGGGTACCCCTTAATGACCTTAGGAAAATATATAACACAAAAGTATTTTCATCACATAAATTAATTTTACATAGATTTAGTCTTTGAATAAGCAACACGTGTGCTCTTTACAAGTTAGGGAGTGAGAGCAGTCAGAGTTTTTATAAGGCTTTTATAATTCCATTCCCTAAAGTTTAGAGCACTGTAACAATGGTTTCATTAATTTGCGAATCATTCAATGTCATCTCTGCTATAAAGTACTGGACTTTTAATGGGTTGAAGAAGAGAGAAAATTATTCCTTTAAAATGAAAAATGCATAGTTAGTACCTTTGTTAATTGGGGTGGTCCTGGTAAAATTTTCATCTTCTATAAGGTTATTTTCGTGATGAGCATAGGCATCTGTTTCCGTAATCTTTTGAGAAAAGATAGACAATGCATTTAAAATATATGGATTAGGTTACTTATGAAAAAGATTTTTGAGAAATATAAAATGTTACAATGGGGGATTATTGTAGCATGTAACTTCTGTTACCCCATAAAGATTTCTCTGAGTCGTGCACTTTCTGTTTTGAATTTTCTGTGCCAGCCAGCACCACCTGAAGCTGACAGACAGCCAGAGTTTCAAATGAGGTACCCACCTTCTTCTATCTTGGAGTCTTCTTCTCTGGGCAGAAATTGAGGGTGAGGGGGTGCAAAAAAGAGCCATTTCCAATCTCTTATCTCTGATATCATACCTGTATGGCTTTGCACAGTCAGTGTCTTATTTATAGAAAACAAAAACAAAATAATTCTTGAAACAGGTTTGACCCAGTATTTTAACACAGGTCTCTGTCTCTGTACTATACAATCTATGTCAAATACCATGATCCATGTATGGAGGCAGAAATGTATCCATTTGTTTATTCAAAGAATATGAACTGACATATGAGGTATGTTTTAGGTACTGAAGATACAGCCGTGAAGCAAAATCATTGTCCTCTAGGGAATTCTAGACTTTTGGGGAGACAATTGACCAGTAAAACATTAGTAGTTTAGAAGGTAGAATGTTCTGTGGAAGAAAGCATGGCAAGAAATATCAGGATAGGCTAGGGGTTGAAACTGTAAGTACAGCAGTTAAAAAGAGGTCCTTCCTGAATAGAGGCATCTTTGTTTTTGTTTTGTTTTTTTTTCTTGAATAAAATTTTAATTACAATAATTTGGACTAAGATATTAAGCACTCAATTTTGTTACAGACAAAATTTTAAATTCATGTTTGTTTGATATTTAGGGGAAAAAATGAAAAACAAATCCCAGATACCCCTTCCAAACCACTAACAAAAAGAACTTTGGAAAGTACATTATCTGTAATTAGTGCACAATTCTAATTAGATCACAGCCTGAAGCATCAGGTGTTGTTTTAAACAATTATATCCAAAATACAGCAGTGGTAGGACAGCACCTATCCACTTTTTTCCCCTCTCATTGGTACTGCATGGTAATATGGGGGCGGTATTTCTAGAAAGTTTCAGAAGGTCTGAATAGGTGGCTTTGGTCTATTTAATTAGTTTTAAGTTAGATTTTAAAGATATATGAAGGTAAATAAAAGAGGATAGGCAAAAGTAAGCAATGCCTATAGCTGGTCTCAGAATTCAACACAATGTAAGGTTTTTCCTTGACATTTACCAGACATCACAGATTACTACCAGAACATTACATAAGTTTATTTCAGATGTAACAGCAACGTTAAAATCAACAAGTTTTAATTCTTAACTGCACCAAGTAAACTTAGCCATTTAGTTATTTTTAAAGTTATTCCCACCAAAAAACTGAGGGAGCTTTACTTTTCTACCTGACAAACCATGGTTTCCCAATAGTTGTTTTTGGAGGACTTTCAACTGGTGAACAAACTGCTTTAGGAAGGTATCAGTGGAGAAAACCCAGACAGAGAAAACAGCAAGAATGAAAAATGAAGGAAAGTAATGGTATCTTCACCTGACCTTGAAAAATTCATTTGCTCTGTGTCTCAGTTTTGTCTTTTGTAAAATGAAGGTAATACCAGTGGCTAATTCATGGTGAAGATTGAATGTGTCTTCTTACATTAAGCATATAGTATATGTTCAGTTAATATTAGCTTTAAATGCTATTACTCTTTCTTCTTTAACTTTTCCACTCTCCAAGAAAATTCATTGAAAGATTCAGTAGATTGTATATCTGCAAAAAGTAATATAAAATGGTAGCATTGCCTGGAAGTCAGTATAGTTCCTCAGCCTTGAAATGTGCTATCAGTGGCCTCATTTGTTTGACCCTCTTGGGTGCTACATGCCAAGAACCAACCCTCAAAAACTACCTTTGTTGAGGTGGGGGAGATTATTTGAAAAATGTATCTAGTTAGAAAAAGTGTGGTATGGGTGCTTTTAACAAGAAGCAATTTAGTTTTTGAGAGTCATCTAGAACTGACCATGAGTCTAGAATTTTTATCTGAAGAATGATTAAGACAATCTTTGACTCAAAGGGAGTATTATGTGAAGTTTTTAGGTAATTGATGGACCTCCTCAGGGAACGTTTGGAAGTTTCTTGAGATTTTTTTTTCTATTATTACAAGGAAGAAGTGCTACTCGCATAGGAGAGGTGGAGGCCAGGGGTGCCACTCAAAATCTTACTGTGTTCAGGACAATCACCTGTGGCAAAGAACATTCTGAATTTTAAATATCTATATTGTTAAGATTGAGAAACATGAAAGTGATTTCATAGGAGACTAAAAGAGGACTCCCATTTCTAACCTTTAACCACAGTGTTAATATAGACAGGCCTTAGATTCTGTTGGATTTTACAGGCTTAATTAGATTGAATCCCAAATTCAAACTGAAGGACTTTAGTCAGGGTGGGGGGAGGTAAGGGTGTGAGGGATAGGTAGGATAGGCAAAACTTGATGTTATATTTGGAGCAGATCATTGTAACAGGAGTTTCAGTTGAACCACATTTCAAAGATAGGTGCTAATACAGATTGATTGGAGGCAGTCATGGGTAAAGACTAGAAAGTAAATAAAGACAAGTTCTTGGAGATCTGTTGTCAGATCCACTTAACTTCTCCGAGTGGGGTCCGTTACTACTGACCACTTTCATGTAAAGCCAGGAGATAAGGTTTAAGGATGTAGGGATCTTAATATGTGTCCATGTGGCAGAATGTGACATATGAAGTCACATCTGAGTGAAGTAAAGTAACTGAAGTTGACTGAAGTAGCATAGCAAAGGTCTGCAGTTCAGGTAACTTTTCTGTTCTGAGTTTACCAGGGTCAAACATGCACCAGGAAAGTTAGATGTTTGAGCTCTACAAGGGGGAAGGGGAAAGAGGACTGAGGAAACTATTAGCTTTTTTAGTATTATCTTTGATCCTTCAGAAGGACAAAGTTGCTTCAGAACAAGGATATGGAAATTAGATTCACAAATACCCAGTGTGGAACAGGTTGAAGTAGACCAGCTAAATTGTCAAAGCACTTGACCATATCAGGGGACTATGGTTTAAGTGTCTCTGGTGTTGGGTGAAATGTAGAGGGCAAAGGAAGGAGAAATCTCTGAAGAATAGAAGACCCCAAGAGAATATGTAAAACTATGACAATACTAGAAAGTACTAGTGAAAATTTTCTACCATGGTGCAAATCAATTTAGAATTATCTTACTTTCTTTATGTCTCTGACACTATGTTCTACACATGGATAGCAAGATGGAGCCGGAAGTTCTAGGTGAGAAGTGAATAAGAAGTTGTCCCTTCTCTTTCCTTACCATAGTCATTCTTCTCGCATTTGCCATTAACTAGGGTAGGGAGGAAAACTCAACTTTAAGCTAGGAGTTTTGATGAAAATAGGATTTTATTAAGTCAAATTTTTGTTCTTATGAAAGAACTAGCAAAATTTATAGAATAACTTTAATTGCAGATGAATTTCAAAATCATTTTAATTCAATATAAAAGTTACTGTTCACAAATTGAAACAAATGAACAAAAACACGGCTCCATTAACAAATACATGGGGGTGGAGTAATTATATTGAAGATATGTTAGAACATGTTTTGAGTATGTTAGATAGTGTTACTTAAAGGTAGTAGACAATCCCAAGCTAATAATGACTGGAAACCATAAATGATTCTTTTGTATCCATGTTTTAATTTCTTTAAAGAGTCAGGGAAAAATTTTGTACTCCTTTCAATCAGGGTTCCAATAAGTAAATAATATGCATATTTAAAATATAGATGCCATAAATTCTCTTTCAGTTAATATTATTTGCAGAATTGAGAAAGAGTGGAATTTGGTTTCAGATTCAATTTGTATTATGAAAAGAGATTAGTCAGTTATTTGCTGTGTATTTAGATAAATGTGATAAAATATAAAAGTGAAAATAACACTTATAGGTGTGTGTGTATATACATAAATGTGTGTGTACTGTACTTCTTAATAGAATATTTGGTTCTGATAAGTCAGATGCCAATGTTTTTGTGAATACAGCAATGTAAATTTTTCTTGAGCAGGAGGATGAACAAAGGGTTACCCCTGTTTATATAAAATAGGTTACCTCTATTCATAAAATATAATCAACACTACCTGCTAGATATTGTTAGAATAGCAAAGAATATATGATTACAACTTCATATGTCATATCAAGTATTTAAGAAATGGTAAAATGTGCTCTCTTCTCAATTTTAAATTAAAAGATTTGACTTGGGCTTCATGTAAATATATGAAAATTCAGTTTGAAAATTATTTTTATTTTCTAAGATGATAAATGCTATTACAAATAACTGATAAGAAATTTTAAAACATAATTCATATTCAAGGTGAGTCACTTTGGGTACATACTATCTAAAACTTTATTAATCTTTGCAATCTTAAGATTGCAAGTTGTCATGATTTTCTTCTGGATGTACATAGCTTTGGAAAATATGAATAGATTTCAAGAAGACTGTAATACTCATGAAATTTTAGGCATAATCTTTCATATATGTGCCATGTGTACATCTTAGGAACGAAGGTTCATAATTCTCATTATATTTTCAAGTATCCATGACCCACAGAAAATTAAAAACTTCTGTTGTAAGTATCCCCTCATATAATTCCAAAATCTGTTTACAAACTAATTGATTCTAGCTAGATTTGTATTACTGCTTTCTAATTTTGCTTTTACAAAAGTGAGCAAATAGACTTTTTTTTTTAAGATTTATTTATTTATCTATACAAGCACTGGGGTATAGGCCAGAGGTGTGGGGGTGGTGAGAGGATTCACCACAGAGAGCAGGGAGCAGAACAGGCAGATCAACGGAAGTACACTGCTGAGGGGAGCAGTGGGCACAGCAGGAGAGGTCTGCTGCACCATGTGGGTCCCCTCCCTGGCCAGCTGCAGGGATCGAACTTGTGCTGCAGTGGCTGCGGTTTGCTTCATAGTGTTGCTTAACTCACTGGGCCACCAGGGAGGCCCGCAAATAGACTTTTTAGCACTAGCCTGCGGGGCTACAACGAGGGCGCGGAGCGGGGGAACCACCTAAGAGAATGAGACAAACAAGGAACGCAAAGAACGGAGGCAAGACAGGGTTTTGATCAAGCCTTCAAATTTTTACTTAGGAACAGAGGTATATAGGCACTTAGGAGGGGAAGAGGGAGGAGGGGGGAAAGGGTTTAGTTCCAGGTGATTGGCGGGGAGTTAGGTTGCTTGTTCTTTGTTGGTGGGAGGTTTCAGATTAGGAGGGCTGTGATTTTTCGAGTGCCTTTTTTTGGCGCCCCTTCCTTTTGTTCTTTTCGACGCCCTTGCTTAACCAGGAAATATGGCTGACCAGAAAGTGAGACCGGACTTTTTATTCTATGGCTCCCGACACTGCTGGAATATATGTATGTGGTAGACGTAGACAGTGCTGATGCCATTAAGCCAAAGACACTAAGAAATTTAGTGTCACACAAGTGTTAACGGAGATCCCATAACTCATTTTCATTTGTTATTTCAGAGCTCTGCTTTTGTTTTATCTGTACTGGTAAAAAATATAATCACAAGTACATAAAAAAGTTCAATCTTTATCAATTCTTCTGATTCGATTCCACTTTGTGATACAGAATTTAATTACACTGTAGGTTTGGGAGGCTCCCTCATCCTCTACTTCTGTCCTAATTCATATCATGTATTCTATGCCAACAATGGTTAAACAACGCATGAAGTTGAAGATTATGATGACTGAGAGATTGTTGCTTAAAGGATTGTTGCTTAAAAACGTAGTTATTGGATTCATTCTCAGAAGATGTGAGTCTGATCCCACGTCTGGCACAAATTTTTCCCAATTTAGACTTGACTTCCTCATGCACTCACAAGAAAGTCCATAGTACATTTCTACTCTAAAAATGGGATTCCATAAGGCCTCTCTGGTGGCGCTGCAGGTTGAGCGCCACACTGTGAAGCATCCACAGCAGTTAGGGACCCACAAGGTGCAGCAGACCTCTCCTGCCTCACCCACTGCTCCCGTCAGCAGTGTATTTCAGTCTCTCTTCTTGTTCTGCTCCCTATTCTGTCTCTGGTGAAAGCCTCCCACCTCCCGTGATTCTGGTCTGTACTCCAATTCGTGTACGCATAAATAAACAAATCTTAAAAAAAAATGGGATTCCACAATTAATAATTGTATTATAATTTTTCTCCAAATATTGAGCACTTAAAAGTGCTGGAAACTTTGAAGATAAAATGAAACTGACATGAAGAACCCCTTACCCTCAAGATGTTGACTCTCTCTATCTCCATAAATTATTTCCATGTGAAAAGTTTCAAAAGAATGGTGTATATTTGATTTTACAACCAGTGTCATAGTTGGTATTAGGACTAACAAATATATTCATTTTTGTGACACATTTGCAGATGGTGACCTTCTATATGATAATCTTGGTGAATTTCCTTAGAAAATTCTGTTTTCCTGAAGTCTGTTGCTCCATGACTTTTGGTTCTTGAGATTTATGTTCCTGTGCAGTCTGGGCCTGAGCTTCATTAGCACCTGATTTACCATGAGTGCAGATGGTTATTGGAAATAAAAAGTCAGCCATTTCCTATGATTAAATATCTCATGGGCTGCATCTCCCTCTTAGCCATTTCCTTACCATTGCATATGATTCATTTGCAAGCAGAACAGTGATTATTATATGATTGTTAAATCTAAAGTGGAAAGGAAAGTAGATTATTAGAAAAAAAGACTAGTAGCTTATTAATATATATTATGTGCTACAATGAAATGATTTTACCTAAGTATTAGCAAGATGATAGATTTATAGATGATGAGAGAAAATTACTCTATTGTGACCACTGAGTGTTACAAAAAGAATTCTGAATTTTTCTTTTCTTTTTGTGTGTCTTACTTTAAAAGGGTTATTGCTTAAAGCAGTCATAATCCAAAATGCCTCCTCATCCTGGCCACAACCTTCCAGTACTTTCAGGCTATGATACTATTGTGAGTCTAATAAACAAAAAGAAAAACTATGGGTTTATTATTTGCTATTTCTTTATTTTTCAAGCTGAGTGGAAAGCAAGATTTTTTTTTTTCCACAAAAAAAAATATGACACAAGTTTTATCTTTTTGTAAAGAATCATTATTTTTTCCACTGGCCACTTTTGTGCAAACAATAAGAGTTAGAAATTTCATCACTATTTCAGAATTTTATATACTCTTTATGTTATACTAAATAAAGTTTGTGCTCACATAGTACAGGGTTAACCTGTACAACCAAAACATGCTGATTTTCCTGGTTATTATTTTGTTTAACTGCCATATCATATTCCTTTTCTTCTGCGGAAAGTCTAATTGTTCAATTGACAGATAAATACAACCACAATTACCAGAGTTCATTTCTCCCTAATTCATTTCCATTATTAAGTTTATTCAGGTTACTTAGTTTCGACACTGAGGGTTTGGACATACAAGGAGTTTTAACAATGAAATGCAAGCGTTGTTCTGCTGATCTTTTATTAACATGCTTTGTTGCTGCCATTTCCTGAATGCTCATGCAGCAAGTAAATATATCAAAAAGATAAAATGCACATGTACAAATATACATAGTATAAGCACTGCTAATATCAGATTTTATCTTGAGAAAAACATGCTATACTGTTAAATAGCTGACCTTTACCTACCAATACAATCTTGCTCAAGAGGCACTAACACTCCCTGTTCTAGGCTCTTTGATCTTTATCAATTTGATTATCTGTTTTTCTTTCTCCCTGTTCTAGGCTCTATGATCTTTCTCAGTTTTGATTATCTGTTCCTTTCTACCGCAGTGCCTTTGTGCTGACAGTCACCAGTGTTAGAAATGTGCTTCCATCCAAGTAATAAAACCTCTTGTGAAATGTTTTTACTTGTGCTTCTTTTAGTTACCAGAGCAATTTTATAATGTTTCTGTATTTGAGGAATTTTATTTTTCCCATTGTGCTAAATAGAACATATACAAAAGTGACCATAAGCATAGGGAACTTTTTTCCCTTTTTTTAAACTTAGATTTATTTAATTGTATTTGACAACATTTACAGTCCCCAGGGAGTTCTCACCACCATTTCACCCGTGCACCATCACCTCAGACCCTTGTGCTCTTTATGCCCTCATCATCATCTTTGCCCTCCCCTCCCTCCCCCCTCCATGATCCCTTTGGTTTATCTTTGACCTTTTGATTTTGTTGAGTTTGTTTGTTTTTGGTTGTAATTGCCCATTTCCTTGAGCTTTCTCATTTGTTGTTTTATTCTTTTTTATTTTATGTTGTAGTGTTGTTCTTTCATATTCCTCCCAAAAGTGAAGCCATCTGATATTTTTCTCTTGCCTCCTGACTTGTTTCACTAAGTATAATTCCTTCTAGCTCCATCCATGTTTCCATAAATGGCTCTAGTTTATCATTTTTGATCACTGAATAGTCCATTGTGTATATGTACCACATCTTCTTGATCCAGTCATCTACTTTTGGGCATTTGGGTTTCCAAGTCTTACAAATTGTAAATAGTGCTGCAGTAAACATGGGGGTACAGGTACTCTTTTGGATCGAGTTTTTGTGTCCTTTGGGTAGATCCCTAGGAAAGAGATTGCTGTGTCATATGGTAGTTTTATTTTGAGTAGACTGAGGAACCTCCATACAGCCTTCCATAGTGGTTGGAGCATATAGAAACTATGCTAACTTTTGTATATGTTCTATTTAACAATGCCTTGCATATAATTTTTTGTTATACTGTAATTTTTTATGTCTTCTATCAAATTCTGCTTAGCACATTACTCCAATACTTAGTGACTTAGTGACTTGAAACAAAAGTAATTAATTGTTTCTCACATTTCTGTGGGTTGGCTGGGCAGTTCAAACACAGTGAACTGGTGAAAGAACTGGAAACTGGACTCAGCTAACACACTGAATCTTCTTCTCTATGTCATTTTCCATTCTGTGCTTCAGAATATGGAAGTCTCAGGACAGTGTTCCGATTGGGACAGAGTGACATTTGCAAACCTTTTGATGTCTAGGTTCTGGAACTCACACACCATCTATAATCCATTCTGTTTTTGAAAGTCAGTCAGTAAAGCTACCCCAGATATAACGAGGTAGAAAAAGAAATTTATCTCTAGCATGGAGAGGTGTCATGGTTCCACTGCTAGAGACATGCAGAATTGGGGAGAATCTGTATTCATTAAATAAAAAGTAAACTACCATTACAGTCAAAGATACTATCATTTTGAATATAATTTTATTTTTAAAGATTAGTTCAGGAATTGACTAAATTAAGTGTTTTATGTTTCTTCTGTATTTGTTTTGTGTTTTTGTTTCATATAAATTCTCCTCTTAGACTGAGAAGAGATAGAGTGAATAGTGTTTTAATTCTATGAGGTAATAGACCATCCAAGCTCCAATTTAGACAAATAGTGGCTATAAGCAGGATGAGAGCAGGAGCTTTATTTTAATCATTGATGGATTTTCAACAACTAGAAGAGTGTCTGGCACTTTAAGAAGTGTTTAGTAAATATTTGTTGGATGGATGAAGGAGCAAAATAGTTACAAAACATCCTTTGTAAGGATGTTACTTTTTGTTTTCCACTAATTACATTTCAAATTTTTAGGGTAATAACTGAAAGGGAAAAAGATTTTCTGCTCATATAGGTGATTCCATGAATCCATAATAATGAACTCTGTCAAGATTTAGTGACAGGGGTCTCCCTGGTGGCGCAGTGGTTTAAGCAACACACTATGAAGCAAACCGCAGCCACTGCAGCAAGAGTTCGATCTCTGCCTCCGGCCAGGGAGGGGACCCACATGGTGCAGCAGACCTCTCCTGCTGTGCCCGCTGCTCCCCTCAGCAGTGTACTTCCATTGATCTGCCTGTTCTGCTCCCCACTCTCTGTGGTGAATCCTCTCACCCCCCACACCTCTGGGCTGTACCCCAGTGCTTGTATGCATAAATAAATAAATCTTTAAAAAAAAGATTTAGTGACAGTAAAAGATATAAGCAAATATAATCTTATGATTATTTTATGAATATTTTAACTATTCACTATATAGACCCTCCTATAGAATTTTGGTTCATTGATAAATAAAAAAATGGTAATGAGATATTCTTTTCAAGCTTCATGATCTTTTCACAATAGAAGAGGTCTCTAAATGAGTCACTAACCTGCATGATTAAGTATAAATGTCTAATACTACTCAGAAAGAGATGACTTCAATATTGTACATGGTTCATGTAGATGAACCTCATGTAAATGAGGATATAATTTTGTTTGCCCTTACTTGAAAAACACAAATGACTTTTTGTTTAAATTCTTTTTGTTGAAATTGCAGAGTGCAATGCAACGTGCTGCTAAGTATTTAAGAATAGGGAAAAACTGGGACCTTGTTGACTTGTTGACAGTAACACAAATAAAAGTAGCTTTATCTTATTAAAATATCTGCAATTTGAATTCACTTCCACTTAATACCTGCTTATATGACATAATTTCAAACACAAGAAGACACGGTTTGGGTAGGCATATTTTAAAAATAAAACAATAGTTAATGCTAGAAGGGAAAAGAGAAGAATTGTTTCTTTCATATCTATCTTAGAATTATCCAACATGTACATGAATTTATCAGCTCAGTGATGAATCCTCAATTGATATTACCTGCATTTTTCAATTAGTTTATATACATGTCAACCAGAATATGTTATATAAATTTTAGTATCTTGACTAGAAACAAAAACAAATCATGATATTTCAGGGAGTCATCAGGTCCCTCAAGATATAAAACAGTGACAAAAAACACAATCTAAATAATAATGGATTTACTGATTCATGTGTTGGACTGTATAACTTTTCAATTTGATTAAAAATATCACTATTTCCAATATAACTCAAGTCATCTGATTCCTACCCTTATCATTTTTAGACAAGAAAATTAATGTGTTTGTAAAACTGCTCCCTTACAGCAATGGAAAAAAGAAAATTGCTGCATTTTTTTAGTTCAAGTGTGAGAGAAGTTTTAAGGTGAACAGCATTTACAAAATGCAAAGTTGTGCTTCTTGTTATAGAATTGGAAAAGGACTGCTGATGTGTGAAGAAAAACAAAAGGTAAAAACATTTAACGGATTTTCAGAGAATAGAAACAAGTCTTATTAGAAGTTTGTTTTGTTTTGTTTTGTTTTGTTTTTTTAAGTTGTGAAGCTGTGGTAGTCTTCACAGAATCGAGATAAAGGAAATAATGTGTGAAGAAGCTTGAGAGGTGTAATTTTTTTCTTTACTTTTGTAAGTATTACAAAATATTGAATTAAAATTTGGTTTGGAGAAATATATGAAGATGTCACAAAGTTCATACTCTAATGATACATAATTATAGGGTTAAATTATTCTATGGCACTGAGGAGGTGATGCAAAAGTATTAACCCTTCTTTCAATGAGGAAAGCAAATGTTATTTTCAAAAATATTTCTATAATCTCATTTACTACACTCATTGAATTCCTCATATATTTTGAAACTGCATTGTTTAGATATTTCAGATGTCATTCATATTTTAATATTTAAACAAGAATCTTTTAAACAGGGTTATTGAATAATTTTGACTCATAGTTGTTAGGTGTATGAAATTAACAATAAATTTACAATTTGATTGTAAAGAATTATGCATATTTCAGAACAGAAAATCAGTGTTGTCTTTACTTACTGTAACTGTATGAAGACTACTGCATTTAATTAACTTCCTCGAAACTGAGAACTCCTAAATATCTGCTGAACTATATTTACAATAAAGAAACTTTATTTTGATGGTTTAAATAATTAGTTTAGTGCATTCAGTAAAAGCAAGTAAAAGAATGAAAGAGACAAAAAGCAAGAATCAGAGAGAGAGAGAGTCAAATAGGTGAATAATAGAAAGAAGAAAATACAGCAAACAATTCTATCACTGTTTATCTCATAAAGTTCACTTTGTAGTATCCAGCTAGTTGACCCAGCTGCCTCTGAAGGCTCTTAGATTTTACAATAGGCCCCCCACTGGACAGTATCTTGAGTATATTATCATATTTCAGTCCATCTTCACTTTGGTAAATGCAAAAACACAATTGTATAATGGCTACTCAGAAGTAACCAGTCTTTTGTTCACTTGTTCAAGTTTATCAAGTAGTAAAATGAATGTGCCAATTAAAATAGAGGGGGGTGATAGTAATTTCTTTGCAGAAATTAGATTACGCAATTCTATAATTCAAGACTTCTTACTCATGATTATCAAAATCCATGGAAAGATAAATTAACTTCCAGATAACTTGGTAACTATGGAATTAGAGCAAAGGGGATGAGTTTTAGAACTGTAACCTTGAGTCTTTGGAAAGCCTCACCAATTTCCTTCCTCAAGGATGTCTTGTAACTTTTATTAAGTATACTTTTACAGCAACCTGTAATACTCCTTAGTACATATCAAAATTAACATTAAGTAATGTAATAGTCTTCCTGACCAGAAATAAAGTATCATGAAAGCAGAGATTTCTGTATATAAATGTAATTCCAGTGCAATCAGAACACCATAGCTAGACTATAGCTCTGAATGTTGACTAAATGAATTCCTATCACGCCAGAGAGGTGTGCACTCTGGCTTCTTGATGTCCAGTTAGGAAACATGCTACTTCCTATGCTTGTAGTGACTTCCTCTTTTTGCTTTTTCAACATAAAATATTTAAGACATCGGGCCTCCCTGGTGGCGCAGTGGGTTAAGCAACGCACTATGAAGCAAACCGCAACCACTGCAGCACGAGTTCGATCCCTGCTGCCGGCCAGAGAGG